>CAIGRP010075567.1:0-20179 GCA_903798385.1 Fraxinus cuspidata | reverse complement strand
TTTACACGGGGTTCCTAAGAGTATAATGTAGAATGGAGATGCTAAATTTCTTAGTCAATTTTGGCGGGTTTTGTGGGGGTAAGTTAGGCACAAAATTGTTGTTTTCTACTACATGTCACCCACAAACCAATAGACAAACCAAAATAGCCAATAGGACTATGATTCAACTGTTGTGTACTGTAGTTAATAAAAATTTGAAAAGTTGGGAAGAATGCTTACCTTTCGTTGAGTTTGCATACAACAAGACTATACATTCTACTACTCCATGTTCACCGTTTGAAATAATTTATGATTTTAATCCAATAACATCAATGGATTTAATTCATTTACCTGTGAATGAATGTATAAGTTTAGATGGGAAAAAGAAGTCCGATATAGTGAAGTCACTCCATGAGAAGGTGAAATTGCAAATGAAAGTGAGCTAACAAAGGCCGGAAGAGCGTTTCATTTGAACTCGACGATTGGGTTTGGGTACATTTGAGAAATGAGTATTTTTTAGAGCAGAGGAAATCAAAGTTGCAACCACAGAGAGATGGACCATTTCAAATTCTCGAGGAAATCAATGACAATGCATACAAGCTGAATCGTCCTGGTGAGTATAATGTTTCGACTACTTTTAATGTATCAATCTCTCTCTCTTTGATGCAAGAACAGATTCAATGATGAATCCTTTTGAAGAAGGAGGGGATGATGTGAGCACAAAGCCGAGTGCGTCAAAGTCAAGCCCCAGGAAAGACCCGTTGATTATCGAAGGAGGTCCGATGACACGTTCGAGGGTAAATCGGGTAAAAGAGGATATGGTATTGCTCGTTGAAGCTACAGTTGATGATATGGTGATCTTGGTGAAGAAAGGAGCAAGTTCTGTATTGGGGTCGACGGCCGAAACGGGTTGGAGCAACTTGATTCAAGTGGACGAAGGCGGAGGCCAGAAAACGAGTAGCGTGGATGAAAACATGCATAACTTTCAGTCGGGTGTCAGATTTCTGTCCATGATTACAATCTGAAAACGGCACGAAATTTAGCATAAGAAAAAAAAGGAGTCAAATTTACTACCATGCGACCTCACAGTAGAAACACCATGCGGCCGCATGGAGTCATGCATGGAATTTCAGGCTGAATTTCATTTGAACCATGCGACCACAACCAACTCTACCATGTGGTCGCATAGGCCAAAAATGTGGCGATATTTTCCTTTTTCACGGATTTCCTAATTGCATTAAAATTATATTCTTACCATAATTTTGCAATCTTTGGAATATTATGCACTGTTTTAACTTGATTTTAGTGTTAGTATAAATAGGATTTTTCATTCTTCATTGTAAACACAACGCATTATTGAGAATTATTTTGTGAAGCAAATTTACTTTCAATTAATTGCTCTTCATTGGATAATTTGTGAACTTATCGAGAATCATTTTTATGGCGTTCAAATCAATCGGATGAGATTCTCAAGTATTCAATCAAAAATGTCAACATTCGTTTACATTTTGGTGGTTATTTTGATTCGTTATTTTCGAATCAAATCTAAAATATTGATTATTCTGGCTATCTTGAGTTTGATTACAATCTAATCATGAGTTTCGTAGTTCTTCACTACGTAGGTTAACATCAGAAGTCTACATAATTGAAATTGAATCGGATGAAATAGAAAATTCATATTACATCGAAAAAGGCAAGATATAAGTTTGGAGACTAAATGAAAAGTGAATCAAAGCCAAACGAAGGAAATGGGCAAGTCATCCAAAGATTTCTTTAGGTGCTCGTGATTAAATTGTCAATGTCGAGCTAAAGACTATAAAAAAACGCTTCTTGGGAAGCAACCCAAGATTTCTTCCTTTTTATTTATTGTATTTTCGAGTTTTAGGATAGTTTAATTTATTTTAAGTTGTTTGTGACTCATCGTCTAACCACGTTTTCCTTTAGGTTTTCGATATGTTAGTTGGTTTATTAGATACTAGAGTTAAGTAACACTTGTTCCAATTATTTGATCTTAATACTTTATTTGATTTTTCAGGAACACGATATCGCGGAACATTTAAGTCAATATTTACCAAGGAGCCAAATGGAGCAATAGGAAAGCTAGCCATTGAATTACAAGCCATATAAGGAAAGCATTTTCTTCACATTCTTCCACACCCCTTTATATACGGATTTGGATTAAAGACATTAAGGAAAATGTCTATTTTAAGTCTTGAGGTGGAAAACATGAGTTTTCATTTTTTTTTATGTGTTTTTATTGCTTTAGTAAAAAGAAATTTAAAAAAAAAGAGTAAAAAAATATAATAAAAATAAAAATATTTTCTTTTTTTGTGCTTGTATGAGTTTGTTGGCCTGGCTAGCAGTGACAAATATATTGAATTATTAATTGATCTATGAATGATGAATAAGTTGTATACTTAGATTAATTTTTACTTTTCCATTACATGAATTAAGTTAAGCATTGTTTACGAATGAGTTGAGTTCATAATTGAATATGTTGAAATAGTGGACCATAGATGCTAAATCCAAAACCACTAAATTTTACATTTTTGGACTAAATTTAGAATTGTTTGGGGAGATTTCAAATAGGAATTTCATGTGTGAAATTAAAATTTTGTGTGGATTGTCTAAGGTCAATAGGATGAAATTGGGTAAAAAAATCTCAAGTTAGAGGTCGTTTTACTTGAATTGATGTTAAATGAGGGACATTGCACTAATCAATGCATAAAAAATATTTTATTTGAAAATTTCTCTTCGTATCATTTATGACTCGAGCAATTAAGCTTGCAAGAATCTTTAAAATCTGGTACCCTATGGTCATCTGACTTGGGAGTTATCGGCCAAAAACTTGTTACATGAGTCATTTAGAAAGCTTAAGGGAGATAATGTTTCAAATAAAGAAAAAATTATCCTTAAAAAAATTCAGAAAAATCAGGTGTATGAAACAGAAAATGCACTAAATGTCTTGATTAAGTCTCAAACACTTGTTTAAGAAAGTTTGAATTTTGATAAGAGATTGTTAGCCTAATTAAATTTTAGAGATTAAAGCAATCAAACTTAATGGAGAATCTTTGTTTATTGAAATGTTGAATTGCGATTTGTGAAATTTTGCCAAAACTAGAGAGGTGGGGATAATAAAAAAATCCAAGCTTAGTTTACACACTGGAAAAGAGCGAAAAGAATAAGTTTGGAGTGTATGAATTTTACGAGTGATGAAAGAACATATTTGACCATTAAGGGTCGGGAATTGAAACAACTTATGAATTCATAATGCTTTGCTTAATTCTTCATACACACACGTCGATTTTACAATGAAAAAGTGGATTTAAATTTTTGTAATGTGATTTTGAAGTTGTGCATAGATTTGTTACTATGAATTCAATCCAGATATAAAAAGCCAGGTTAGCTGGCTAAATCTTGTTGCTTTACTTGATTAATTGGCCACCAATTAAATAATTATTATTGCGTGTTTGTGTGTTTGTTAGGTTTTAATTTTGTTTGATGACAAACAAATATTCAAGTTTGGGGTGTGATAAGTATAGTGTCTACACTTATTCGAGACATTAAATGATTAAAATTTTATTGTCATTTCGATAAAATTCTACCTAATTTATGTTATATTACATCTTTGTAGGTAAAACTTTATGTTTGATGAAGAATTGGAGAAAAGAAGTGAAAATTGGCGAAAAGGGCAAGATCCAAAGTTTAGGGACTGAAGTGCAAATATTCAAAAGTTGTGCCGAAACTCACGATGAAGATTCGAGAATGCTAGAGGTTAGATGGATGCAATTAGAAGTCAAAAGGAGTGAAATATGACCAAAATATTTTNATTGGCGAAAAGGGCAAGATCCAAAGTTTAGGGACTGAAGTGCAAATATTCAAAAGTTGTGCCGAAACTCACGATGAAGATTCGAGAATGCTAGAGGTTAGATGGATGCAATTAGAAGTCAAAAGGAGTGAAATATGACCAAAATATTTTCAAAAATTAATTTTCAACCGCACAAAGATGTTCTAGATTTTCAGTCGGAGATTGAGACATATTTTTGGTTTAGTAAACATTCGAATTAGAAAATATCAATTTCTAGAAAAGTTTTATCCTTTAAGTTACCTTTCCAATTCATTTTGAATTGCCTTAATCGGATATCGAAAAAAAATGTTATGACAGAAATACTGAAACAGATGTAAAATTTGAAACAACGACTTAGCGTCCAAGCGCTACAGTGGTGCTTATTTTCAGTAATGCAACGCCTAAGCATTGCAACCATAGACCTTAGGCGCTGCTTCAAAGGTCATTGAGGCGCCTAGGCACCTCGCTGCAAATTTTAAGGTTATGTTGTTTTGAGCTGCGAAAAGCTCTGAAAGATTCCAATTTTTAGAAAACCGTGTAGGGGAGTATAAATAGAAGAAAGGAGGAAATTTTAAGGGCTCCACACATTGAGAAAACAAGAATACAACAAGAGATTGTGAACACAATTCAAATGAGGAAAATATCAAGGAATTCAAGCTTTGAAATATTAATTGGAAAAAAAAAAAAAGATCTTGGTACAAGCTTTATTTTTTTCCTACATCTATATTCAAAATTCGGTGATGTACTCAATATCAACTTTTAGTTTTTCTTCTCCATTTATTATGAATAGCTAAACTATATATTAGAGGGAACGATATAATCTACTTGAAAACATTTATATCTTTTATTCATTATTCTTGGTATCTATTGTTCATGTGTTGATTTTATTATGAGTTTAATGTATTAAATTACTTGATTACTAATTTGATGACTTGTGAATCTTTTACGAATCAAATGGTGAGTTTATAATTTAGGTTATATAGTAAAATTCGATAATTTAGTATAACGTGTAAAGATATATATACTAAGTATTGCGATCACACATAAATTATTAGAACTAATATTTCATTTAGCTAAAGTAGATTCGCATAGAAATATGGGATTGAATTAGTTAAATAGGCTCAATGAAAACTCAAGATGGGTAAATTGAATATCATAGAAAAATTCAATTGAACACTACATTAGGATCTTGAATTTTGAATTATGACTTAAAGTTGATCAATAGGTGAAATTATTTGTCTCTAATTTCCATTCATTATTTAAAATCTCAACCAATCTTTTTGTGCATTTTAGTTAAGTTAAATTGTTTAAATAAAACAATCACGTCAACGCATAAATCTTTTACCTCTAAACCAATACTCTTCAAGCATTGAACGTGCTTCGTTAACAATGTAGTGCACAATTTCCATTCACAAGCAACAACCAGTACGAAAAAATTGAATGATTGAAGACGACGATGAAAGAAACATAAGATGGAGATCAAGTTGTTGCCAAACACAACTTGGAAAACAATGGTGCGATCAAGTTTCTCTAAAAATTATGTGTCGTGTCTTTAAGTTTTTAAGCAAAAAAAGTTCAGCAAGCATACGCATACAAAAAGACGTGTTAAACATTCAATAATTAATGTTCATTTAAGTTTCAAGAGTTTAAGGTTTAGACGAGTTGATTTAGCATGTTATACAAAAACATTCTTTTAAAAGTTACATTTGAGGAATGAGGATCATGTTCAGCCGACATTTGGGTATAAGTTGAGTTTTTTACCTCAACAAAGTTGATGATGTTTTGATGTTTTCTATATCAAAAAAAATAAAAAAATAAAAAAAAATCATCAATTCTTTAATGCAAAAAATAAATTGGTACAAAGCAATACAAAAGCATGCATATACGTATGGGAAAAACTTAATGGCCAAGCTAAAGTGACATAAACTAAAGGCAATGCAATCAACAGTCAAGAAAGATAGATATAAAAAGTGAAAAGACAATAGTGCCCATGGAAGCCCTTTCTTCCTTTAATATGCAAAGAATGATTTATTATATTATTTTAATAATTCTTTTGTAAAGAGCAAGGCATATTCATAGATATGTGTGTGTCTAGGTTTTAATCTCTTCTTTTAATTTTTGTTTGTACTATGTATTATAATGTCTAGATACAATATTGATTTTCTTATCATTAAGGAATTTCATCTTTATAGCAATTAAATTTAACTATAATACAACTTTTTTGTACTTTTGATACCTAGTAGATTCTCCTACTCCAGTTTAGCATAATCCATGGATCTTTTTGAAGCCAATCTACTTTGTAAGTTTCCCGTAAATAGTTGCAGTCTTAAGAAAAATCGAGAAAAAAAACCAATGGAAAAATGGACTCGTATTTTTCATTGAAATTATCTGGGTTACTCCCACCACAATATCAACTATCATACCACATTAGTTACGCATATATATCAAAAAATCCATGTTAGATGGGGTAAAAGTATCAAAAGGAGAAAAATGTTGGCAAATGATGTTGTTAAGGTCGCTGGCAAACTTTCTCTTGGGGGCAAGAAAATATTTTTGAAGTAACGAGCCTCCCAATTGAGATCGTGAAAAATCATTTCATCTTTTTAGTTTGTAGTTATCGAACGAAGATAAAAATAATTATATCTATAGTCGAGATCATGCTTGTTTGAGAAATTGAAGATTCTTTTTTCGGAATATTTTTATATGAAATCCATTTAAGTGTGAGCACACAAGAGAAATAAAAACTTGGATCATCCGCTTATTTAAATAGTGATGATCATATATAGAAGCCTACATATACAATATAGACATTTACATACATGTATGTGTACGTGTATGTATATCTATATAAGCAAATTATAGGTCAAAATAGTCTTTTTGGACAAAGGAAAAAAGCAAATCTTGGTAAACAAAGAAAATTACAAAAGCAATTAAAGCACACTTTTCTAGACTCCACTTAGCATTGCTTTGTGTTTTGAGGAATTGATAATTGGAGATTTCATCTCCTTGAAAGGAATTAAGAAAATGCAATGTCCCAAAGAAACAATAGCCAGGCTATTCTACAATGTCTCAAGTTCTTTTCTTCTTTTATCCTTTTTCTTCTATTTTACTTCCATTTTCCTTGCCAAGCTTTTCATCTTCCTTGGAGGAAATCCATTTTCGCGAAGGTAAAATTAAGTTCCGACATCCCTTCTAATTTCCCCTTCCACCAGCCGTTAGTAAAAATTCTATATAGGGTTGAACATGGTACGGTTCGGTCAAATTCTGACTTGATACTGGCCAGAACTCTGCATGTGTGATGGACCGAACTGGACTAGAATCGATTGGTTCTGTGTATATAATATTGTGCTTGTTTTCCTTGCAGGAATCAGGTTTGTGGATATGAATTCTTTGTTCCTTCTGATGAGGAAATGGAAATGGAAGAAGAAAATGAATATTATGGTACTGATCAGCCCTATGAAATTAAGGATCATTTGATGGCAAATATAAGTGAAACACTGAGGTTTGTGGCTGAAGAGGATCAAATCTCTGAAGGGAAGAACTTGGAATCAGAAGAAAGTTTTGAGAGTATTGATGAACATGAAGAGGTATTTGAGGAAGAGGTTCTTGTAGAAGAT
This sequence comes from Fraxinus cuspidata, assembly GCA_903798385.1. Lineage (NCBI taxonomy): Eukaryota > Viridiplantae > Streptophyta > Magnoliopsida > Lamiales > Oleaceae > Fraxinus > Fraxinus cuspidata. Next base: position 12,736 of record CAIGRP010075567.1, on the reverse strand, counting down.
ACTGATACCTCTCATGATTCTGAAGCCAATGATGACAACAACCCCACATCAGAATTTGGAATCAACTTAGTGGCAAATAGTGAGAACCATCAAGGTATATAAATTCAAATTTATTTCTCACTTACGTTGGATTGGACAATTCTTATCCGTCTATGTTTGACATTTGGTACTAGACAGGACTAAATAGAATAATAACAAGATCTTGCCTTCTTTTTCTTATTATCGAGCAATATCAAATCCTAACGAGAAGACAGCCGAAAATGATTAAAGAAGGAAAAGATTTTATTCATTGTCTTGTACAATGTACTGAGAATATGTGCAAATGCAAACTTTGAGTTCTAAAATTTATGTCTATCTCATAAGCAATCTTATAAGATGCGGATTGGACAAGCTGATTCGACTAGAAAAATAGGAACTACTCGAGATCCGTTCCAATTTATATAAATATAAAAATAAAATATTTACAATTTGTTAAAAACTTCAACCAAGCTAAATAGCCACTAGTTCTACCCTAGACTCATCATTGATCACTTACCTTTTTCGAATCAATGTGCAGACCGATTTTGCATCCCAGAAAAGTATGGCAGGGAAATTGTTGAAGATGAGCAGAAAACTGAGATTAATTTCAAGCAAGAAGAAGATTTCTTGGTTTTTCAACCACCCAAATCAATGAGCAAGAAATTAATACAAGAAAAAGAAGAAGAAGATATTTTTGGGGACACTTTGACCATTGGATCAACATCTAAAGATTCATCAGAATGGAGAAGTTCAATTAATTATAGGGATCAATCAGGCACTGATGATCCATTTTCATCTTCATCGAGAAGAAGTTGCCCTAAATGGGAGTCTTACACTGTTTTCCAAAAATATGATGAAGAAATGCTATTTTTGGACAGAATTAGCGCCCAGAAGCTCCATGAAACAGGTACTATACTCTTCTTGATCTAACATTTAGTCGGGTTAAAAGCATGGGTTAGTCGCCAAAATTTTATTTTGTTTTGGTTCAGGCAGTTTGTCTAGAATTAACAAAAATGTTTATGTAGATAATAAAAGTACAGATCTCCAGCCCACGATGAATGTCTACTGTGGGTATGGCAACACGTAGGATCACGAGTTATAATACGCACGGTGAGCATTGTGGATAGAAGATCAAACCCAGTTCGTGCCATGTTTTCACCATTTTTGGCTCCCTTTTCTCAAAATTTCATCTATTCAAAACTTATTTTCAATTACACATTCTCCTATAAAAAATATTACACGTAACTCGAAAAGTTTTCTTTAGTTACCGCATAATCTCCAACAAAATACTATTCAAAAATATATTTTTTGTCCAAAAATGGGCTTAAACAAGGGCTTTATTTGTTAAGACTTTTTTTTTTTTGGAAAATGCTTTTTGTACACCCGGTGTACACTCCCCTCACATAAAAGGGGGCACACCTCGAACAAAAAATTCGTGAGCACCCCTATTGTGAGGGAGGGCTGTACACCTCGGTGTACACGAAGCATGTTTCTTTTTTTTTTTTCCTTTTAAAAAAGTGCTTTGAAAGGACAACTTCTCCAACATCATACCCTTTTACAACCTGGACGCTAAAATCAATGTACTAACAATTTTTTATGTCATGTCTACATTTGCAATAATTCAACATATCGACTATCGAGTGCCTAAATTGAATTTGAATGAAAGTCGGATGGTTTACTTGGAATAAATAAGGGATGTAGAAAGTGAAACAACTCTATAAGTTTGGTGGCTTACAAGGTGATCACCAATGGTCACTAGTATTGTACAATTCACATCTTTTAATAATGTTTTCATGTATACTATCTCATACTATACGCCTTTTTCAATATGTTTGAACAACATACAGAGAGTAATGTTAAATAATTTATGAAAATAATCCATTTTCAGAATCACTTAGATCAATACAGGCATGTCCAAGATCCATATCAGACAGAATTGTTCATAAGCTGTCAACAAGGAACAAATATTTATCAGAATTTGATCACAACCCATATCATGAACTTGAGGCTGCTTATGTTGCACAAATTTGCTTGACATGGGAAGCACTCAATTGGAACTACAAGTACTTCCAACGCCTGAGAGCTTCCCGTCGAGATCCTGACCCTGGATGTCCTGCATTGATCGCGCAACAGTTCCAACAGTTTCAAGTTCTTCTGCAAAGGTACATCGAGAATGAGCCTTATGAAAATGGAAGGAGGTCGGAAATTTATGCTCGGATGAGGAAGTTGGCACCCAAGTTGCTTCAAGTCCCAGAATATCGAGGTAATGATCGAATTCTAAAGTCACTAAATCAATATCAAATTTTTAGTTACTCGACTCGATTTTACTACGGGTGTGTTTGATGTATATTATTGAGAAAAGAATGTATTTTAAATAGTGATATGATGAGAAATATGTGGTTAAAGAATAAGTAAAAGTTAATGATGTGATGTGATGTGATGTGATGAAAAATATTATTTTATTGAAATATGTGTTGTTTAAAATGAGTTTTACAAGAATATATTTTGAAAGAATGTGTCAAACATTTCTAATTTGACTAGCATTCTAAATGTAAGAATAATATCGATGTAGACATAATATAATAAAGCCCTTGTTTTCTTTAGATAAAAATTAGAATTTTAGTAGATTTGAATAAACTATACACAATTTGTGCTTGAAAAAGTTATGAATCCTATAAAATGTGTTGTTATAATTAATTGTTGATTTTAGCTTATATTTTAGCTGAATTCTAACATGGGCTAAATATGGTCCGGACACAGATAGTCAACTTCCAAGTAAGTGATTATGTTTATCAACAAATGTAGACGGAATGATTGATTGAAGCAAAGTTATAAATTCAATTACTTGATTGTAATAAAATAAAGTTAAAGTAACTTAATCGAATTGGGAATTGGGAATTTTGACAAATAATTAGTTGTAGTATTATTTGATCATTATTCAGAATCTCATGTCATGTCAAGGGCTAGAAAAGTAAACAATTGTGGGGCTAATATGACTATTCCTAAACATGAATTAACAATATATGAATTAATTAAGTTATAATTATTATGTTCATTTCATTGTAGATTACTTGGAGGAGAAAAGAGAAGAAGGTTTTTCCTCAAGAATTTCCTCAAATTCATTTCTTGATATCATGGAAGAATCAATTAGGACATTCATGAATTTCCTCAAAGCAGATAGGGAAAGTCATTGCCAAATATTTGCAGCTTTGTTCAAAAGAAATTCAAGAGGTTTAGTGGATGCAACTCTTCTTCTCCTACAAAAGAAAGTAAACAAAAAGGTAATTAATTACATATAAATCTTCCCCCCCCCCCCCTCTTTTTTATATGATATTGGCACATATAGTAGATTGAATTGGACAATATTAGACGAGTTGAAATCTGTTGTCCCCACACTAAAATTTTGATACATTGATAAATAAAATCTTTTTAGTAAATAGTAAGACGTTATTTCAAATGTGAAGTCACTTGTAATGTAATGTGTGACACTTTATTATTTCAAAAAAATTAGTGGTTGGGCACGTAGTGCTTGTATTGTTTATTACATTAACGTACCATACATTTATATGTAATTCTCTATATTTATTGGTGCTCGAACTTTATGCAGAAAAAGGCGAAGCTCAACGAGCTGCGCCGGTCGAGGACGTGTTTGAGAAAGAGAAGATTAAGAGCAGAGGAGGAAATGGAGATTTTAATGGCTTTAATAGACCTAAGAGTGGTGTCTAGGGTTTTGAGAATGAAAGATTTGAATGATGAACATTTGCATTGGTGTGAAAACAAGATGAGCAAAGTGAAAGTCTATGATGGGAAACTACAAAGAGATTCTTCGCCACTTTTTTTCCCTGCACACTGACCAGCCCACCAAAGAATGTTTCAGTTGATGACTAGATGGTGATTGTGCATGGAAGGAATATCCATTATCCAGCCTCCTTTTTTGTAAATATTCCATGGTAATGAATCAGACTCCAAGGGACGTCGGGACAGTATAAAAAAATCTTCTTTTAGTATTGTACAGTCCATGCTACGAACGAGCCACGTGTATCCCACATATTAGATTTTGAAGATTTGGGTGGGAACTAAAGTTGGGTGGTCATAGTTTTGGTGAATGAGCAGAGACAAAGCAAAGAACATTGGGATAGAGACAGGGTTAGCTTTAGCCACTTTATCACTTTTTTTGAAATTAGGGTTTATCTATTTGGGAATAAAAAAGTTGGCACATGATACACTCAAGAATAGGATAATATTTATATATATATATTTATTTATCATCGTAATAAAATTCAATTCAGCTTATTTCTAGGAAGGGAAAAGATTAAAGCAGCAGCAGTGAAAAGTATTATTTAATGTTTTGTTGTTCATGCCACTGGGCCATGGATGTCCATTGATGACTTTTAAATAATTGATTCAATATTAATGCTCGAGTCTCTATCGTGACAGTTATGTGCTAACTTGAGTGTTGATACAATAAAAAAAAATTTTACGACAAGGTGATTTAACGGAACATGTCACTTGGAGTAATTTAACTATCATGCGTCAAAATTTATGATGATTATAAGTAAAGTCGTTAATCATTACAAATCTATCTTTCCTTCCGATGTTATGCTCAGCCCGCCCAAGCATCCATGCTACACTTTGCTCCTTGGGTGGATCACGTCTATCGTAGGTGTACAAGCTTTTGTTATACTTAGTTGTTGACCTGATTAACGATGGAAATAATGAACAATTTCACCGTTATACCTTAATTACAACTTATGGTTCATGAAGCAACGATTTTATGGTTTAAAAATAATTTTAATCGATCGCTAGTTCAATATGTTAAATAACCAAATTCAATTTTACAAAACATTTTTGGAGAATGCATACATAGTAGAAAAATTACAACAATTCATAAGAATAAAATAATTGATCACGTCCAAAGAGAAACCCACTTAGGAATGGTGTATGCAATTATGAGGACGTGAAAGTGATAGTAACTAAAGTTTAAATAATACAATTTATTATCACGGGCTGATTAGCACTAATTTAGTTTAGGTGGTGGTGGTGGGTCATTATCACGTTATTTATTAAGAAAGATTGTATGTTTTTTATTTCATTAGACAATGTGATAGTAATTTCGTTAGTACGTAAACGGTTGTTAATTACTCATAGTTGTTGATATCATTACTCCTAAAGTTTCTGTGGCTAGGAGACACGTAACTTAAGCCTTCTTTGAAATTGATTATTTGAAAATCATTTTTCTCTTACTCTCATTTTCAACCACACAATTTTCAAATATATATTTTTTTTTTTTTTTTGTACTTTTTAATCACATATTTTTCTAATAATTATTTTTTTATATACAATGAAAAATCGTATAATCCTACTTGTAGATTCTCCCTATAAGTTCTTGAGTCATTTAATTGTATTTCTTATTTAATGACAACTAGATAACATTATCATTTTGGATACCCATTGATCTAGTGGCAAAACATGCAAGCATGGCAATGGCATATCCAACCAAAATCTCAATTCGAGGCTCTTAATGTATCATTATTAACAACAAAAAGCTATATATATATATTTTTTTTTTTTTTTCTAATTTTTTTTTTTTAAATCCCATTTCTCTATTAGCATCTCATCGGCAATGACATTGTTTTGAACCCGAATTGACACCTATTCCATGATTGGTGACACTCATTTAACCGATGTTATGCAGAACCAAAACCTACTTCCTACTGTGATTCGCTAGTAGATTTGTGTCAATGTTCTCTCACTATTGAATGTTATCTAAGAAGGTTTCACGAGCAATAGATAGCATCTCTATTTTTAAATAGCATCTTCTCTATCCTTCATTTTCAGTAGCTTCCCTCTATATAATTATATTATTTTCTTCTATTGAAATACTTAGAAAGCATTTAGCCCCTGTTTGGCACAGATTAGAATTCAAATTTTACATTTAATTTCAACCATATATTTCATGGGTCTTATATCTTTTCAAACACACATTTCATCAACGTTTATCAAAATCTATTGAAAATTTCGATTTTAATCCCCATCAAATAAGGACTTAACTATAAAGAGTATATTATGTCTAAAGAGTCTTTTGGTGTATGTTATTAAGAGCGTAGACTTCGAGAAACGAGTAAGAAAATAACACACAATCAAGTTACATTTAGTCGTGCACCTATACTAAAAAAGAAACAAAACTGGAGAAAAACATCACTATTACATTTTTTATTCAAATGAAAAAGCTAAACAGTACAATACCCTCTACCTATTGAGTATGCTGTCAAAAATTCCCTACCTTTCGAAAATAGAACAAAACGCTTGTTTGAAATGTTTATTGTGAAATTCCCCCCTGCCGTCACATTTAGTTCATCCTACTGTTAAATCCCAATAAATAAGGAGAAAATGTGAAAAGTTAAAAGGGCAAAACCGTCTTTCTCTCCTCTCTTTAATAGGGGTATTATAATAAACCGCCAAAATAGGGAAACTTGCCGTACTCCATAGCATATTTAAAAGCTCTGAGCGTTGGAGCTTCCATCTCGATAATCACAATATAACAGTATATATAAAAAAAATCAACTAATTTCAAGACTCCATTTCAAAATTTGTAATCAAACATTCAAAATAAAAAAATGTGCATCCAAACTCTTACTGCTGTCAAACCATTCAAACCATTTCCGCAGAATGGAAGTTGTTGGACCTTCAAATATATTGAAATAAACCTCTACAATCGTGGGTGAAGGAGAATCGGATCTCGAACGTGAGTTTGCAATCAGATTCTCTCATGTGTGACTGTTCCTCTCTTATGCATAATACTCATATTCTATCTTTTGTGACCCCTATTGAAGAGAAAGATGGTTTTTGCCCTTTTAATATTTTTCATTTTTCCCTATTTATTGGGATTTAATGACAGGATGGATGATATTTAAGTGTGGGGGGCGGGGGGGGGGGGGGGCGGGTTCAGGGCGCGTATCCCGCCCCGTTTAATTTTTTNTCCTTTTGACTTTGGGTTAATTGAAGTTCCACTATAAGCGTTTCAAAGATGGACGTTTTGTGCTATTTTCAAAATGTAAGAAACTTTTGATAGCGTACCCAATAGGTATGGATATTATAATGCTTAGCCAAATTAAAAGCCAAAAGAAGAAGATGCGTCCCCAGGGTGCTTTACATGAATCTAACATAACATAATTTGAATTTAAGAAAAATAGTACAACTGATCGCATTTATCAATGTTGGCATGCATTCTTGCATATATTGTGGATTTTTAATCATCTTATTGTTTAAACAAATATATTTAAATGGAAATTTTAGGGGTTAAGTGTTTTCAAGATCTCAATTCAAAATTAAGAATTACAAGTATTTCTTTCAAAAATCAAATATAATTAAAATTCTAAATATTTATAATAACATTATAAAAATTATTTTATATATCTACCCCATTACCATCTACCCTCCCAAATTCTAAAGGGGGTGTATTCAATTAGGATTTTTGAAAACTTTGAAGGACTTTTTTTAAGTGGTGATTTTTGTGGATTTCGTGAAATTTGTAGATATTTGTATGGAATTAGTGGAAGTATTTTGTAAACTTGTTAACTTTCATTTTAAAACTTTTACATACTTTTGTAGAATTCAAAAAACTTTTAAAGACTTTCAATTGAGATAGAATTTATGTGGATCTAGTGCAATATTGTGAAATTATAGCATACCAGGTGGTGGTTCTCACAATTCTCTTTCTCCTTTCTTTCCCCCCATATAATAAAAGAATAATTTTAAAAAGAATAAAAGTTTAAAACCTTAATTAAATAAATAATTATTATTATACATATAAAAAATAAATGGAATATTCAGTATTATTAATATAATATACTTTTAAAGAATAAATAAAAATATATATTTAAATTTAATTATAAATTAGTCATTATAAAATTTTATAATTAATTAAGAATTGATATTTTTCAATAAAAAATAAATGAAAAAAGAAAAAAAAACTATAAAAATACAATCTATTTTTTTCATAAAAAAAATAAAAATAAACAATAAGAGAGAGATAAAGAAAAATAGAGAAAAATTAAATTTTAATCACAACTTTAATTTTCGTAGAAAGGAAAAGGAAAGAGAAGTATTGAAAAAAAAATACGTATTAATTTCTTCCTCTTTTTTTGTGAAAATCTCCCAAAATCTAGTGATTAATGAGAGACAAATTTTTAGATTTTATTTTAGTACTTTCTACTTAAAAGTTAGTACTATGAAAACTTTTATAAAAATCTTTAAAAGTCATAAAAATTTGAATACTCCAAGACTTTTAGAGACTTCTAAAAAGTTTTAATAAAATACACTGTGATTTTTAGAGACTTTTTAAAAGTCTATAAAAGTCTCAATAGTATACATCAATACTATTAAAAAGACTTCAAAATCTACATTGAATACCTCTAAACTTTTTAAATCTCAAAAAGTCATTTAAAGTTTCAATTGAATACACCGCCTAATTATTTTCCAATCTCTTATTTCTCTCTATACAGCCAAACCTTCAATCGGAGCCACCAATGTACTCTTTCTCTTCTTCTATACCATATCGACACCACTGTCGTTCACGGCGCCACCATCGTTCGCAAACACAGAGAGGCATGCCACATAGATGTTTCCTCTATTCCTCCTGCATGTGCTCTAATAGATAAGCTTCGCTACAGAGCATCAAGTTCGCTATGAAGATCGGAAGACTTGCACTTTAGTCTCTCTCTCCACCGCACAAGAAGCCACCGCAGTTCTCCTCTCGCTCTTTTGCTTCAATCTTTGCATGTGGCAGCGAGGCACCACTCACTACTACATATCGTGGAGGGGTTGTAGATCATGGGGGCACTGTAGATCGGAGCCGGAGAAGAGAAGGGATGGTTGTGGTTTGAAATGGTTGTGGCCATCTATAGGAGAAGATAATGGGATGTTGTGGTTGCTCCGGATCAGAGCTAGAAAAGAGAAGGGATGCTTGTTGGTTGTAGTGGTGCAAGTGGATGTATGAGATTTTGTCGGATTTTGTTGGATTCGGTAGGTCTTTTTTGTTGGTTTTGGGGTGTTTTTTGTTGGTAGTGGTGCTGGTGGATCTGGTGCATTGGCGGTGATGAGGTGGTGGTTGCAAACGGTGGTGAACGGTGTTGGTGGTGGTAAGGGTGGCATCGAGGTGGCGATGGCAATCGAATGGGATGAAGAGTGTTTGTGACAAAGACCAACAAATTGATTAATTTGTGACTAATAAATAATATGTGATCTAAAAAATATGATTGTGATTTACAATTTATTAAGTTGTGATCGAGAATTAACTTGTGATCAATTAATTTAATAATTTTGTGACCATTAAATAAGTTGTGATTTATAAAATTTGTGATTTGTGATCGTCACCATCTGTGATCAATGAATAAATTATGACTCATAAATTTTTAATTTGTGAGCGAAAAATAATTTGTGACCTATAAATTTTTTAATTTATAACCGAAAAATAATTTGTATCCAATTAATTCGATAATTTGTGATCAAATTGTATAAAATTGTGACTTTACCATATTTAATTAATAAAATATATATTTAATTAATAATAATATCTGATTTTAAAGTTTCAAACATTATTTTTTAGTTTTGAAATGGGTCATATTTAAACTCTTAAATATGAAATTTTCCATATATTTATGAATTATCTTTGAACTAGATTATTCCTAATAATTTGGAATTAAGAAAGCTAATTATTATAAAAAGAAAAAGAGTAATACTATATTTTAATTGCAATAAAGGTTTCCAATTTTGGCTCAACTTTGCATTTATATTCCTAATTTTTTTTGTGTGTTCTTAGCTTTCAATTAATTAGCACGTTTTGTTGAGTTTTTGTATCTTTTATCTTATTTAAAAGTACGATATGCAAATAAGTTTTATTTGTTCCCTCCTAATGGATTTTTTGGCCATGATCAGGGACAATATGTGCTCATTAACATAAAGTTGGGAAAAAAATACGATGAAAAAAATTTGGGGATATAGATGCAAAAATGAACAAAATTAAAGAAACATTAATCATTGAAATTAAAATGTTATGTGGTTAAAGAAACATTAATCATTTATAATCTCTCCCTAACTTGTCATAATTACTGAATTCCTAACAAAAAAATCTCAGTCTCCCTAAAATGAGTATCCAACGAAGCAAGCACAAAACTAGTAGAGATGATAACAGAGCATGTGGCCCTTCCCATCTCTATTCCACCGATAATTTTTGAGAGACGGAACGAGACATGAATTAAAATATCCAAATTTAACGCTCTATTTACATATTTATTTATAATATTTATTTATGAAACTATTATTTTTTATTAATAATAAAATAAAATAAAAAATAATATTTAGGGAGGGAATCTTGTTCCCATTCCCATCCCGAGGAAGGGGAGGGTAAGGACGGTTTATTTTGCCATATCTAAAAATTGGAGTTCTAAAAGAGAAATATTCATCACCAAGTACAACGAATTCTAAAGGTCAAAGATCCACCCTAAATCTTTGTTTCCATATTATTTTTTATAATTTTAATTATTTTTAAAAATATAAAAAAATAATGTAAAAGAAAAATAAATAAGTTAACGGGAAAATAAGACGAGAAATGGAGATATTTTTATCTCTGTCATGTCATTATTCCTATAAAATTATATCAAGATTAGCGTGATGGTGTAGATCGGTTAGCATAGCAAGATGGGTTGTAGTGCCTCAAGCTAGTCTTGTTTGTTTTTGAAGTTTGCCGAGCCATAGCGCTTTGGGCCCGTGCTCAAGTCGACCACGCTGAGGTACGATTCCAGCTCAAATTGGGCCTGTATTTCCATAAGTACACCCATCCTTGGGTCCAGTGGGCTTGTACATTCAAATGCTTTTCCGACGAAATAAGACTGAACAAAATATGTTTAGCCCAATATAACAAAAGTAGAGAAGATTGGAAAATAAATATTGATACTTAATTAGAATTAAATTTTTAGCAGAATGTAATAGAAGTTTTTGAAATGAATGGTTGAAAAGTTGTAGGGCCATGAAAGATGTGTTTAATATTTATTGTTTGACTTTGATTTAAATTAAAATCTGATTTTAATTTGAAACAAATAGGGCCATAATAAGAGACATGACATGATATATTTGTATTCACACTGTACGGCAGAATGTACATAAGAATTGATTATTTTTTTTTTTTTGAAGTGTATAACGTAATATATATACATACGTAATTTTTTGTCAATTCATGTATATTCTATGTTTCACACCATGCCTCTTGATTTCACCCATGTTGTATCAATGACTTTAGATTTTTTTTTTTCACATATGAAGATAAAGATGAATCATCTACCTCATAAGACTCTGATCTAAATTTCGGAGGGTGGATCGGGATTTTTCATTGGTCTTTAGATTTCATCGCAACTAAATTTTAAAAAATAAAATACGACATTCAACTATGATTCAATTAAAAAGATTGATACACGTCGTATTTTCTCAAGTCTCACTAAAAATTAATTACAAATTCAGTATTTAAAGGTAAAGAAAGATGAATTAGTGCAACTCAGAACATAAATTTTGTATTTAAAGGTGAAATATATTAAATTCCACTGGATAATAAATTCAATAGTAAATGAATCTTAATTGAATTATAAAGCCACTTTCTCAATGCCTCATATATATATTCATTCAATGTGAGAAGTCAAGGGGGTCATTATTTACCAAAAATAAATAATGAATTTTTAGAGAATATGTTGTTAACAAATATGAAAATATTTTACATTAACGTGCAGAATATTTTATTGTATGAATGAGTGGATGAAAATGAGTATGTAAAAAAAATTAATTTAAAGGGCATCAGACGGGGCAAAATTTATTTTATACAGAGAAGCAAAACATTGACTATTGATTGATTTCTTGTCATATATTTTGATATTTTGTTCACAAATAAATTTCATGAAATGGATTGAATTGAAAAGGCGTTTTGAGTAATTTTGAGGAATTTTTTTTTTTAAATTGCTTTACTCAATTACACTATGGATAAAGTGGGTTGAGTTTGGGTTGGGTCAAACTGATTATTAGAATATTTTTGTTATTATTGAGCCGGCTAACATTGCTGCACAAGAACAAGGGTAGGATACAAAATAATTTGGCTTCTATAGAGATTAATCTATTTTGGCTAGAACATTAGATATTAGTAGATGTTATGCACTGTTTCATAAATCTTAAGTATCTATCGTGTTTTCTTTTTAAAATCTTCTTTTGTGAATATCCATTACTTCATCATACATATAAATATAATTATATATGATCTCTGTGTGTGAGCGCGAGCGCACGCATAGAGAGGAAGAAATAAAGACTAATAAAGCTACAATTACTCATGCTATATTTCTTGCAATAATTTGTTCAAGGAAATCAAGCTTGTTAATGATATTGCATGACTTGACTATAGCTTAAGGATTGAAACATTCTACGTCTTCTTTACATGCCACAACCTAGGGTGTGTTTGAGCCACATTATTTTGGAAGAATGTATTTTAAAATTGTAAATTGATGTAGAATGTGTGGTTGAAAAAAGAAGAAGAAGTTATTGATATAATGGAAAATATTATTTTATTGAAAAATATGTAGTTGAAAATTAGTAGAATAATGAGAATGAAAAATTTTAATGTGTATCAAACAAATTTTAATTACTGAATTTTATAACAATATGCCTATAAGAGACGGCGACGATA
>CAIGRP010075564.1:0-34401 GCA_903798385.1 Fraxinus cuspidata | reverse complement strand
AATCTTCTTTGTTTTCCAGAACGTTGTCTATGTATGTATGCATGTAAAAACAGCTCAAGGTTGCAAGGGTGACCAATTTTTTATTATAGTTTCTCATCAAATGCTTGGTCTCCCGCAGCTCACAGTTTGCATTACGGTCATATTTGTATATACTTCTCCATGAATTGGCTGGTGGACCTGCTTCCTGGTGGTTTCATGAAGAAAAAGTGAGATATTTCTGCTGGAATCCTGAACTACTTTTTGCTGATTCCTACACCCCTCCTGTTTTCCTCTTTTTTCTCGTTTCATTTCTTGATTCTCTGTGCTGAAGAAGCTTACATAAATCAGGTGAAAGTCTTCTATGCGGTGCGAATTTTGCTTGGCGCTCTCTCTGTCATGGCAGATGCTGCCCTAGTTGTAGCCCCTATCCAGGAAGTATGGAAAACGTCTTGCTTCATATACACTTGCAATGCTATGCTTAGCAAGCTGCTGTTTCTTCGCTAGCACTAGTATGTCTTTAACTAATTGTTTCCTAGCCTGCACTATTTTTTCTTTTTAATTCATTGGTAATGCAGTTTTATGTGACCAAAAGGACCAGTTGGTTGTACTCAGTTGTTCTTTCTTATTTTTATAAACAAGTTTTACTATTTTTCCACCTTTTGTTTTTTAATACCTTTTTGTATGGACTTCAACCACAGGTTTCTTGCCAAGTTCATTCTCTATGTATGCGATGTCTTTCTCTTCAGCGTTATTTCTTTTTGGAAAGCCTGCAGCAGCAGTTGCTATTGCAGCCACTGGAGTTATTCTTGGGTGGCCATTCTCAATCTTGGCATTTCTTCCAGTTACAGTTTACTCTCTATTTAGGAAGTTTAAATATGCATTTATATCTTGTGCTTCCACTTCTCTTGCTCTTATGGTAAGTGAAATTGCTATTAATTCAAACTTATTTCCAAACTTCATGTTCAATTATTATTGGCTATCTTATAAAATTTATGAATCTTATCCCGTACTTTTACGATTTTCTTTAGTTCTTCCTATGATATGCATATCGTATGATAGACACTTCAACGTCTTTCAGGCAATTTCAGTTTGTGTTGACTACTTCTACTATGGAAAGTGGACATCATCTATTCTCAATTTGTTGATAGATAATGTTGTGGGAAGTGGAGAGAGTCATTTGTATGGAACTGAAGGGCCGTTATTTTACTTGAGAAATGGCTTCAATAATTTCAACTTCTGTTTCATTCTTGCTTTGCTTCTCATTGCCATTCTCCCAATTGCAAGGAAGAATTATGCTCCAGAGTTGTTGGTCATCATCTCACCCATCTATATCTGGCTAGCTTTTTTGTCTTTGCAGCCGCACAAGGAAGAAAGGTCAGATCAAAATTATCTGTCCCCCCCTCCCACCCCCACCCCCATTCCCTAATAGAAAAATCTTTTCAATCTTTTCATTTTCTCTATCTCCTTTATTTGTTTTAGTTAACAATAAAGTCTTAATTGTTGATCACTGGTTTTGCCTATTCCTAGAGTGTTAGTTAAATATGTATCTGTGCCATTGTTTTTCTCTCAAGGGATAGCAGTCACATTTCTCTTTTGATCACTGGTTCCAATTATTTCTGCAATTGTTAGTTAAACATATATGGTGCCAAACTGTTTACATCTCAGGCCATTTATTCCACTCTGAAGATACTTTTATATATGCGTGAATATTTGGAAAGGTGTTCTATGCCCAAACTTTACTGAAAAGCTAATTTTTCTTAATGGATAGATGAGGAGAGTTAGTTCAGAGAAAAAAAAAAGCTCATCTAACTATGCATGGTTGGTATAGTTTCTATGCATGCCAATGATGGCATTGATTATGAATTATTCATCAGATGTAAGATTTCTTGTTTTTGCAATTATCTGATGGGAGCTCCACAGTCACATGCACGTTGTTCTACTGTTTATGCTCAAATAATCTCTGCACATCCATGTCACATGCTGGCCACTTGCTATTGAGTAAATAATGGCGCCAAAACAATTGTGTTTCTTGATTTACCACAGTAAGCTTTGAGAAGTCTTTCAACTTAATTTTCAGGTCTGTTTCAGATAACATATCCAATTATAGGTTTAGGAATTCATGAAACGCTAAAATTAGGATATCTTCATTGGTTTTTGCATAGATTTATAAGGAGATTTGGAAAAGCGACATATTTGGTATATGTCATGCCCAACCAGTTATAGGTTTAGGAATTCATGAAATCCTAAAATTAGGATATCTTTACCGGTTTTTCCCTTTAGATTATAAGGAGGTTTAGAAAGGCAACACATTTGGTATGTGTTATGCCCACCTCTTACTGATTAGTTAGGTAGAGTGATGTAAAGAGCCCATGTAATTTGCATTGGTTTAAGTTGAATGATTTCCTAACAAATTTAGTCAGGCCATTCTCTTCCACCTATTTTGCCTCTCCTTTCTCCATATTGAATAACTTTCTCTGGTAGATTCAGATGTTCATAGAGATATTTGGATGCCAGTTGGTGTTGGAGAGAGAGAAAGAGAGTGGAATTGGATTTTTCTCTGTTGCTAAGATATGTGGGAACAGATAGATTAACTTGCTATTTATATCATTTTGATTTTACATGGAAAAGTTCAGAAAGGGTATTCAAATGCACTTGAAAGTTCTTTATAATCTCGTTATCTGTACAAACATTTGATGATGCACTTGATATTTGTTATGCCAGATCCTGCTATGGAACTGCTTGGAGTCCACTCTAAAAATAATATTTGAGTGCTTTTGCTTTAGTATTGCTAGATTGCACCTGCCAGCTCGTAATTAGTCTTTCCAACATAAGTCATGTCGTCTTGGTTTTAGCAATCAATATTTTGGTATAATCTGATTTAACTTGAGATTGCGAAATAAATAAGAACGAAAGATTAAGTGATAATTCTTGTTATTTTCCTGTCCTTTTGCAGATTCCTCTATCCAATATATCCACTCATCTGTGTTGCCACTTCAGCTGTCATTGAGAGCTTTCCGGACTTGTTTCGGGATAAGTATAATCCCAATGATAATTCTCTGTCTGTTGTGGTAAACTTCCGAATTCCTGTAGCAATGTTGTGTTGATTGAAGATCATAGCCACTTAGAACTTACTTTTGCTTCGCGTTTACAAATAGCAAAAGGTTTGAGACCTCTGGTACTTGGACTCATTCTGTGCGCTTCCCATGCCAGGACATTTTCCTTGATTAATGGTTATTCTGCTCCTTTAGAAATATACAAACATTTGGAGCACCACGATGATGCAGGGACAGGTAAGAATCAGTGTCGCGTTTCATTTATCTTGGAATAGCATGGACTAATCTCTAGTAATAACTTACATGTCATGGCCTTTGTGGATCATCTCCTTTTCGTCTTGAAGGGTTTTTTTCTAGTACTAGAATTCCTGAATTTTCATGCCTTAGATTTCGACTAACAAACAAGAAGGAATTAACTTTGGGGGTATAATATGAATAAGAAAGTATTGACCTTTGTCGATTACTTGTTTTCTTCATTTTTTAAATTCTTATTTGATCTGAATAGTAATAATACAACTTTGTTTGATGAGCAACCATCCCCTTTTTACAATGTTAACAAAACTATTGCAACTAGCAGGAAACTTGCCAAATTATCCTAATAAAAGAGTGGTAATGACTGAAATTTTAACAATTATATTGCCATTGGCAGGAAACTTGCAAAATTATTCTAACAAGTGAACAATAATGATTGAATTTGGTTTGTTTGAGAACATGCTTTGTTTGCTGGAAATGCTCTCCACTTAACAAATTTAGGAAGAGCCCGTGTCTATAATATTAAAGAATTGTACCCCAAGAGAGAACAAAGGATGCTTGTGATTGTTTTGGTTCAATATACTCATATGTGCCAAACTCTGGTTTTGCTTTAAATAAATGGTGGACATTCAGTTCTTGAAGCTAAGTGTGTACACAGCAATTCTACTGTGAAAATTGGAAGCAATTATATACTCTCAAGTCTTTATACTTCATACATACTGCTTTCATCCCACATTGTAAGGCATTCTTCTTATTATTGGTTGTCACAGAAAGAGTTTCCTTACAAAATATTAAAGCATCACTTAGATTCCAAAACTACCTTACTCTTTGGATATGGAAAATTGAGAAAAGTGGCGCGCGTGTATTCAAATTCATTTAGCAACATCCATTAGAAAGTGGAGGATAGATTTTTAATTCTAGATAGTGGTGGGAGGTGTCAACATGAGGTGACTTTTCTTGAACTATCTGCTAAGTGTCAAGAGATATATATTTATACTAAGTGCGTCAATATGATAGAGTTTGACCGAAAAAAGTAATTTTTTCATTTAAAATGAACACTGAATCAAAACATTTGCTGTGTTGTTTAAATTGCGTCCAAACTGTGTTTGCCACTGGTAATGTATGTTGAACATGCGTTCAGCGTTCTTTTTCATGATTTTCAGACACATTTTGCTTGTTGAACATGTTTGGTGGTGTGTAATGAGGATTGTCCTGTTGGATGTGCATTCACAGTTTTCTCCAATTAGTTCACGTGCATTTCTTACTATTATTTTGGTTACATGTAATATAGATTCTACCAGTGGACCCAGCACCCGGCGAGGGGGCGCGACCGCGAGTGTTGGGCTCCGTCGAAACACTGATATGAAGTGAGGAAGAATGAGACCGACGCCACTGTGCGGGAGACGGATAGGGTTTTCTCTCTCTCTCTTTTTAATAATTGGGCCTTTTAGTTGGGCTGAAATTAAAATTTATTTTAGTTGGGCATATCTTTACAATTGACGAGGCCCAATCCCGTTTTCCAAAATCAAAACCCATTTCCATTTTCCAATTCTACCTCCCGGTGACGCGGCTGAAGCCGGTGCCTGGTGCCGGAAGACTCAAGCATTATCCCTTACTTCCCCAATTAAACAACAAATGACAAACCAATGACTCAAATCAAGGAAAAATAAAATCAAACTCTGCTAATTATTTTCACATAAATAAGAAAAATGATTAAAAATGACACCTTTAAATTTAGAAAAGAAAAAAAAAAGAATAAAAACTTACAGTCTTTGTTCTGGAATTTCTTGAACCTTTCTCAGAAAAACAAGAGCTTCAGTTAGGGCAATGGCAGAGGCTTTAAGCGTCAAGCGAATTGCAGAGGCTTTAAGCGTCAAGCGAATTGCAGAGGCTTTAAGTCTCAAGCGAATTGCAGATTTTGATTCCCATTTCAAGCTCAGACTTTGAAAAATATTGCATGTTTTTTGAGTTATTCTGGACATTAAAGATCTAAGAATTCAGGTTCTTGCTTACAGAATCCAGCATCAATAGCTCTTCCAACTTTCCAAGATTCACCCGCGAGCTTCTAATCACCGGAATCTCCATTTATAATCCTCGATATGAAAAACCCAGCTGACAAAATTCGTTTCACTAGCAAAAATTTGGTACCTCAAGCTAAAGATTTGATCTTAAAGGGGTGTTTTATGTCCCAAATAATTCAAGAAAAAATGGATAAAATTGGGTACTTATTGTGGGTTTTGAACAGAGAAGACAGAAGAGCAAAGATTGAGAAAAAAGGGGTTCTTTGATTCGTAAGATTTAGGTTAGACAACTAAATGAAATTGGGGAACACGTGTGCTAGAAAGAAGTTGAACAAATAAGTTGGTTAAATTCGTTATCCAACTTTATGTCATTATGACCATTTAATTTTTTCTTAATGTTATTTTTTATTCGTGAGTTATGATTATCTTTACTTAAAAATTATGATTTATGTTGTATGAGTTAATTGGAAATTTGGCATTGAAATTAAATTTGTGATTTTTGAAAATAGAATTTGTGATTTAGGCAAATATAATTTATGTTGCACTATTGTTTGAATTATGAATTTTAATTTATTATTAATGAGTTGCGATTAATGTGAAGGAGATTTTTGGAAAAATTGAGAATGATGCAATATTACAACGTTTCAAAATATGTGACCCCGTAGAATGCAGTTTTCTAAGTTTAGTAACAGAGTAGGTTGTATCGTGTATTTTTTTTACTATTTTGGGTTGTATTGAATTTTATATATATATAATTTTTACGTTTTAGTAGGTTTACATATATATTGAAGAACTTTTAATATTATTTAATTAAATATTAATAAACAACATTGCTCTAACGATCGTTAATTGTCGACGGTCAATGGTCAACAATCAACATTCAGTTCGCCCGTGCTAAACTTTTGAGCTGTTTCGCCTTTGGGTTCTACCCTTTGCATTGGAAGTGAGTGGCACCGTTTTCCATCGTCCTTTTTTGTTCTTGATTATGTGAGTGAGGTTCAGTGGATAGATGACGGGTTCAGAGGTCTTCTCCCTTTTCCATTTAACTCTACTTTGGGCAGAACATCAGCAGCACCATCTTATTTCAACAACAAGAACAAGGCATCAGATCAACAATATGTAATTAGTTTCTTGCTTACTTTCTCATCAGTAACACCTTTTGTCACTTAAAACAGGGGTTTTGATTTTGTTTCTTTGCTTTACTAGTAGCATAACTTGTACCCCCTTGTGCCAATAACATTGCAGCTCCAAGATCTTGAAAAATGCACCTTCCTCGTAGAGTTGCAGCTGCAAGGACCTTATCTTTCTCGAGGGAGCGACTTGAACACGTGGGAGGTAAAGATTATCTCTCTCATTGTATGTGTGTGTATCTATATCTATTGAGGTGTGTATTCATTCATTGTTTTCTGCCATAGGCGGTTGCAGCATTACCATATCTAGTTCGCGAATTGTCACCTCCCAAATACCGGTCATTCTTTATCCCATATCTATGGCAGCAGAAAAACGTTTTTGGCTTGTACAAACTACTTAAGATACTACTGAAATCTGAAACATAATCTTCTACTCTTTTGGGTTTTGAACTTCACGACTGGCAAGGTTCCATCTCCACGAGGCCTGCGTCATGTATATAGAATTCTAACTTTCTTCAATTCGAAAGATGGGCAACAATTTTCATTCTGAAATGAACCATCAATATATTCAGCTTGATTTTTGGTGAACTGGTGGTGATTTTGTAGTTTCAGCTTGAACTTTCCATGTCATTACTAATTGAGCGTCACAGAAAATGATATGTTGCAAGTGTTCTTGTGACTGATAAATCACAATTTTCAGTTTCTTTACCTTGTGTAGGTTAAAATGTGAAATTTACTTCTACTCAATTTTACTTGATACCATGCTGCACTTGCTTTTGAATCGTTCAATAAATCTGCTGTTGATATGTAAAAAAAAGTTAAAACACTAGAATTAAACTTAGGTGAAACTTTCTTAACTTAAAAGTTTTAAGTTTTAAGCAATTGTTATAAGAATATTAAATCGTTTTAATGTCTTAATTTACGTCTAAGATAAGTGTATTTTCCGGTTGACTTTTTATTAATCCAGTCGACGAATGAAAATTAGAGCGAAGATGAATATTTAATCGAGACTTATAATTTACATAGATATATCAAAAAACCTAAATTTAATTTGTAATTAACAAACTTTTTAATTTTTTGGCGAAGTGTTCAAACACAGAATCTTACTATAAATTAATTGGACCTCTAAATTTATTAATAGTTAGTTTAGAAAATTTAAAAAAGAAAACCACCCAATTTTTTCTTGGCTCAAATTTATTAATTATTTCTTGGCTCAATTTTTTTATGGACTCTCTAAAATTAGGGAGAGTCCATAAACCATTTGAGAAATAATTGCTCCACCCTTCCTTCTCTATATAAAAAGCCCTTCAATGCATTCCATTTTTTCACACACAGCAAGAGAAGAGAGACAAAAAAAGGTACAAAAATGGCAAAGGTTGTTGCTCTTGCTTTCTGCATCTTGGCCTTTGCCACCATCGCTCATTGCCATGCACCAGAAGTATTCAATGTCGAAGGCGATGTGTATTGCGATCCATGCCGCGTCAAGTTTGCGACCAAACTTAGTCACAAAATCGAAGGTAAATTTTCAACTATTGTTTATTGTTAGCATATGAGATACCAATTTAGGTGATAGCATTTGAATCATTAAAATATACAAATACCTAACATACCTCTGTATTTTGTTTAGGTGCAACTTTGAAGTTGGAATGCAAAGACTTGATAACTAGGAACGTGACTTACTCGATCGAGGGTGTAACAGATAGCAATGGACATTACAAGCTCACCGTGAGTGGAGATCACGAGGATAGCATCTGCGAAGTGGCTCTAACCAAGAGTCCCGAACCTGAGTGCAGCGTGCCAATGGCTGGCCTAGAAAATGCTAGAATTGTGTGCACTCAAAACAGTGGAATGCACAACGACGTTCGTTACGCAAACCCACTTGGGTTCATGAGAAAAGAATCTGTCTCGGGCTGCAAAGAAGTTCTTGATGAATTGGGTCTGGCCCCACAGGATTTGGATCTTTGAATTATAAGATTATTAAAAGCTTTTGCCATTAATTGGGAGGATATTATGAATAAGTTGTCTTTTACCCCCACCAAATAGTGTAATATGAGAAGTAATGATATTAATTAATATTTATGAAATGAGTTAATTTTACTACAGCTCACTTTTTTTCATTTTCCATATTTTCTTGGCCTTTGTTGACAAGTTATTTAATTGTATTTATTTAGTAGGTTGTGGTGCGAGGTGATAGATTTACAAGATATGACCATAGGTCATTTCTGTTATAATCAAAACATATTTTCTAAGAGCTTGTTTGACAGATTCTAGAACTATAAAATTGCTTTTGAACATGTGTGGATAATTTTCTAAAAGTAATTTATCTGACTAGCTTTCTCAAAAAACTTTTCTGCAAGAAATAGAAGTAGAAACATAAACTATGTCAAATGGTCTTTAATTCTTTGATTTGAGTTAGTAAGAGAGATATCAAACCAATAAATATGCTGTAGAAGATACAGACTTCTTGATTTATTGTCCGTTATATGCTTTTGTGAGTCGTTTAGGAATAACTAATTCATGGGAAGGTTAGAATATTTTTAAGGAAAAAAATTATATATTTTTTTGGGAAAAAAAATAATTGTCAAATAAGAGAAATATTATTTCACGTGATTGGATTGGCTAAAACATGTTTAATGCCTTTGTCTCTTGTTGCTTGATGGAAAACCTGAAATATATTTTTATGGAATTTTTTTTATGCAACACACTATTAGGCATAAGAGATTGTACGAAATAAAATTTTATTTGCTTTAAAAAACTGACTAAAATTTGTTATCGCGTTTACTCAATTTTTTTCTTGTTTGCAAAAAACACGCATTCGATTGGAAGGCAATTGAGATTTTGAGCCAGTTTGAGCCCTAGTTTTTGCAAAAATATATTTTGGAATAGTGATTTGATGAAAAATGTTTGATAAAAAAATAAGGAAAATTACGTATAATATTATTTTATTAAATAATATGTGGTTGAAAATAAAAAAAATATATATATTTTTTGAAAATAAAGGAGATCGAACAAAGACTTCATATCGACTTGAAAGTTTTTACTTTCTCAATATAGACTAGACGTCCACATAAAAAATTATGTATGACATGATGGCGAAAACACTTGGATGAATGTCTCATTGAGAAAATTTGACAAGTTTCGATAAGTATTCAATTTTGCTTAGCTTTTGCATCTATTCAACATTGGCTAATATTTATAAAGGGTGCAAAAATGGGGCGCGGAAGACTGTGCCTTTGTTCTAGCCACAGTGAGGGACGTCATTTGATTTATATATCTTAAGTTCGAACTTTCTCAATGTAACGAGCTCGCCCACGAGCCTTTGGATTTTTTTTTTTTTATTTTTTTACGTTTTTTAAAATTTTTCTTCAAATTTTTACGAGCCCACGAGCTCGACGAGCCGAGCCACTTGCTGCTCGGCTTGGGCTCGTCAAAATGACGAGCTCGAGTGGCTCGTCGGCTCGTTCGCTCGACTCCATTGCCATCCCTAATGTAATCTCATACATCTCTGAATATCTAGAATTACCATATTCGGGCAAGTTGATTAAGGGTAATCCTTGACCTACAATCTCTTACACGGTCAAAGTGAAAGTTTGATATCAAAGTCAAGAATTGTCCGAAAATATTAATATTGAGCTGAGTCATCGCCTCGAGAATTTTGATTCTACATCAAACATTTCTAGGACAAGTTTGGTTTCAACTTGCAAGATGATCAATTTTTTCATTCTGTTTCTAACGGCTACAAGTGGATTCTTTATGTCGCTATTTGGTGATGATTAAAATCAGAATTTTAATAAATTTTTATAAAAGTTAATAAACTGTGGTTGAAAAATTAGAAATTTCACAAAATATATTATTAACATTAATTGTTGATTTTGATTCAAATTAAATTTTGATTTTAATTTCAAGCAGGAGAAAACATAAAATAAAAATAAAAATCTAAATTGTGGGGGAATCTACAAAATTCTAATAAATGAAGCCCCAGGCCTGCAAAACAATCCATTTCCCAATTACGAGTGGAAGAACATTGATGCGTTAAATAATAAAAAGAATTCCCAACCAATTTTCTCTAGTGAGAGAAACAAAGAGAAGCCATCTTAGCGTAAACTCTCCGTCTGAAGGAAAACTTGTGCAAATTCAATGGCCAACAGCAATTTACCGCGAAGAATCATCAAGGTATAAATCTGGATTTCGCGCTTTACTTTCGATCCCTCGTTTTTTTACGTGAATTTTTACGATTTAATTTGACTTTTGATTATGCTTTTTTAGCGTAATTTCTTTTGCATTTTAATGGGTTTTTGTTTTTTGTGATCTAATAGGAGACTCAGCGTCTTCTCAGCGAACCAGGTAAACCCTATAATTTTCTTACACGTCTGCACATGTATGTGGTGCGTTTGTGTCTGTACTATGTAGGTAAATTTTACACTTGAATTTAGTAACATGCACGCATTAACACGTTACCTTACGTAGAACTGCATATCAATGTATTTTTCTTTGTTAAAGATTTAATCTCCCGTTCTCCCTTGTGTTGGTGATTTTTTTGAATTTATTTCACCGTTTTTACTTGTAATTTGTATATTCAGCTCTCTTGCCATTTAATTCTGGTTTAAATATATGTATTATTTTGTTTAAAATTGATCTCTGGCATATCTTATATTAATTTCGTGTTACTTGTTCGGTATCTGCTGTCTCTTTGTGCCTATTTAAGTCTTCTTTGTTATTTGTAAATAGAAGTGGTTTCCATGTTGAGAAATATGGGAAATATTGGCTCAAGGGATCTGAAGAATTCGATCTTAGTTACCTAGTTACTTCTTAGTATATTTGTACTTGTTCCCGCTGAATCTTATTGATGCTTAACCGTCAAAACTTGTGAGTGTTTTTTTAATTGATTGAGGGTTCTTTTGATTTGTGGACGCAGCTCCAGGAATAAGTGCATCTCCATCCGAAGAGAATATGCGGTATTTCAACGTAATGATTCTTGGTCCAACGCAATCTCCTTATGAAGGTAATTTGAGCTGGCATTATCTGTTGCCTTAATATACATGCTTGTTAGATTCATTTTCTTATGTTTATGCTCTTTAAGGCCTGTTAGTAGGTGTGGGGATGTTTGTGTATTGATTTTCTCATATTGATTCATAAACTGTTTTGTTGGTTCAAACTTCCTAAAAGACCCATCTTCCCTAGACCCCTCTTTAAGTGCATCTCATAAGTCTGTTGGTTCAAACTATTTTTTATTTTGGTTCAAAATAAAAATCTTAGTTTCTTTCTCTGTTTTTGTTTTTTTTGTTTTTTTTTTTTTCCGGTTCTGTCAATGCTTGGATTTTTGTGAAGGAAATAAGTGACCTTTATGGAGTTTAAAACCTCCATCTTGTATATTTGCGTGGGAACATTTTAAGGGCATTAATCAGGGTCTGCAACATGGCAGTGGAATTGAGCCTTATTTAGCCCCCGTTTGACCCCCATTATCCCAAAAAATTATTCCTCTCTCTCTCTTATTTTCAACCACACAATCTTCCATAAAATAATATTACACGTAAACCAAAAGCTTTTCATTCTTTTTCAATGACACATTAAAAAAAAATTCCAAAAATTATAATGGCCACATAATGGGGGCCAAACGGGGGCTTATCGTCCCTAATGCGGGTCAAGTAGGCCCTTTGAATTTTGATGGTTTTTAATCAACATATGATATGATTAAGTAATTTCAATGTTGTTTTTACGGTGTCGTAATGACCTTACTTTGTAGGAGGTGTTTTCAAGCTGGAGTTGTTTTTGCCTGAAGAGTACCCAATGGCTGCTCCCAAGGTATTCTGAAAATACTCCTGTATGGTGGATTGTGTTTGTCTCTTTTATTTAGTAGCATAGTTCTTCCCCTTGCCCTCAGAGTTCATAGAATTTGACAACGGGGGATTGAAGAACACTTGGCAACATGGAAAGTGTCTTTGTTCTAATTTGCTCACAATATAAATTCTAGCAACTAACTTAAATGTTCATTTGCATTTGACATAAAGTAGTCCTGCCTTGTGTGTTGGATTCTCATTGCTCTATGCGACGATGAAAATTAATTAATTGGTTATTGTTCTTTTGGGTTGGGGAAGGGAGAAATATTATGGATGGTGCCCTTTTGTTGTTTCAATTAACTCTATGTTTGTATTGTATTTTCTACCGTGCACCATGAACTAATTTTTATACTTTCTACAAATTTTATCTTTTTGGTTGGAGCTCCTTAAGAGAAAAATAGCAGAAGAAACAATAATCGCTAGTCATATAGCATATAGGTAATTTACTGTTTCGTTCAATTATATGAGCTGTAATTCTGCTTTAGAGATTTTTTAAATTTTAAGTTGGTGCTTTTTTGCTTGGTTCTAACCTGACACTGTTCTGGTACTTCCCTCCGTTTTGAAGTGTATATGCACACACTAATTATTTTTATGTCAATGGAAAATCAATTTGTTCAATGGTTTTTAGTTGACTGACTGACACACTTTCTCTATGTGGGTTAGTTTTGTAGGTTTATGCCTTCCACTTATTTCGACTGTATTCATCTCATTATGCCATTTGGGTTTCAGTTGATTTACTACCACACGTTTCTTGTGTCAGTTAGTCATGCATGTTTGCTCTTCCATATACTCACTTCACTTGGAACCTCATGAACATTTTGAAATAATGTAATGAATGACTGAGATTTATTCTACCTATATCAATGCTTTAACTGCTTTAGTAGTTATGTGTGATGCGTGTGAGTTATGTGTTGCTAATGATTTTTGCGCTTAATGTTGGATGACGAGCCGTATTTAATTAGTTGATACTGGCGAAAGGAAACAACTTGTTGGAGGATTTTGCTCGAGTGATGTTAGTTTAAGCAAAATTTACGTCTGTACTTTGTTTTTCAGCTACTTCCTGTTTCCACGCATTCTATCTTACCGTTATACTTTAATTTTATAATATGATTGCCCAGTAATTCATAGTAAACTCCTTGTCTATGTATTGTTCATTTCACTGTCTAGTCCTGACAATACCTGCATGACTTTGGATTTCTAATGCTTGATCCAGATTCTCTTAAATGGAAGATTGACCTGCTTTATCCTTATTTTGAAGACAGTCTAAATATATAACCATGTTCTCTCTCTAACGGCAAGCTTTTCAATGAGATGGTTAATATGGGTATCAGAAGGGACAACGGGACAAAGACTGAGGTTCAACTCTTGTCTCCACCAATAAATTGAGCATGTACGAGGCCTTTGAGGGAAAAAATGAATCCCATCTGCTCACTAGGGGGCGTGTCGAAATCTAAATAAATAACTACATTCTCGCTCTATTAGTCTCTAACAAAATAAGTTTTTAGATGAGGTGGTTAACACCTTTTAACTTGTGTTGTTGTTTTGTTTTTATTTATATCTTTTAGAAAATGAGAATAAATGAAAAAATAATTCATCGCTACAGTCCCATTCTCCTCCTGGTTGCGAATAATTTTCTAAAAATGGTAGCAAACAGGCTGCCTGCCTGTGTTACCATTTTTGGTTATAATAATAATTAGGACCTATTTGGCAAGATTTTTGAAAAGTCAAAAGTTGCTCTTGAGACTAACATGTTTGGGATAGCTTATCTTAAAGATAAACTCCAAATGTATGGCTTATGTTGACTTATTTTGAAAGGTAGGTCATGTTTTAAAGAAGTCACACATTTGTTACCTATCTTTTAGACAAGTCATCCCAAACTTACTCTATAAAGATGTTTTTGGACTTATTTTGATAATTTTCTGAAAGTGCTTTGTGTGATTAGAAGAGCTTTTAGAAGAAATTAGTCAGGGTGACTACCTCAAGAAACTCTTGTACACAAAGCAAGAGTAGTTGTTCCTGCAGAAATTATTGATAAATCTGAATCTCTTGTAAATGTGAGATTATGGTTGCAGCCATGGGAAAGAGAGAGTTTTAATTTTTGTGCATTCTCATCGCCTCGATTGAAATAACAACGTACTTGTTTGAAATAAGATTGCAATTTGGACTGGTGGAAAACTCAAAAGAGATTAAAAGTTTTTCTTGAATTGGAGGATGAATTTGACCATTTGTTCCAACAGGTTCGTTTCCTCACGAAAATTTACCACCCGAACATTGATAAGGTCTGTAGTCCTACTTTCACTTGGTATCCAACTCTAGGTTTGAGTGCTAGGTTCTTGACTCTGGCATGATTGATTTTCTATGCAGCTTGGAAGGATATGCCTAGATATTCTTAAAGACAAATGGAGCCCTGCTCTTCAGATTCGAACAGTACTTTTGAGGTACTAAATTCATAAAGAACTTTCATCTAGGGAATCTCCACGTCTCTTTACATTTATGCCCATCAAGAAGTAAATGTAGCAAATTTCAACGAATCATATATTTAGTGATTCTTCTTTGTTACCCAAAATTGGAAATTGATTTATCTCTATGAACTCTTCCAGCTTAAGTACTTGCTGATTATCAATTTCGCCGTTGTTATATGTCTATGCACAATTTCACACTGTTATATTGTTTCTTATAGTATTCAAGCACTTTTGAGCGCACCAAACCCAGAGGATCCCCTCTCAGAAAACATTGCTAAGCATTGGAAAACAGACGAGGCTGAAGCCGTTGAAACAGGTATACTTGAAACGTTGATAGGCCTGATTCTAAGAGAAAGTTGTGCCACTGTGTCTACTTAATGCTTGTCTGATTTTGATCCTTTGAGAAGTGATTCTTTGAAAAGTGGTTCTTTTTGTGAATGTATGGTTAGAAAGTAATGAAAAGTAAGGGGGAAACGTGAAAAATGATTTTTTTTTCGGAGAATGTGTTGTAGAAGATTAGTGTGGGAGAGGAGATTCTCAAATAATCATATAAGGGCTTAATTGTATCTGTTTCTTTTTCGACTTGCAGCAAAAGAATGGACACGATTGTATGCAAGTGGTGCATGAAGTGTGTAGAGCGTAAGGTTTCCGTAAATAATAAACCATGTACTGATCGACTGTCGAATGAACTTGGAAAAATTGTAATATAATGTTCTCAATGTCCAGCATTTCTGCTGTCAACTTTTTCTGTACTCTGTTTTTCCAATTATGTAATGAAATGTGACAATTTGATGGATTCCATGGGGTTTTCCCAATGAAAGGAGCATATGTCAAAGGATTTTCCCATGCCTTTTGTAACGTTCCCAAAAACGCTTTCGAGCACACACCTCTATCCTTCTCACACATCGTCAATCTCTAGCCCTTTCCATGGCGTTTGGTTGGTGCTTCTATCTCATCTCAAACAACTCAGAACATTAAGGGAAATATAAGGAAGATAACTTCGGTGAATCGGCAGGTGCTCTTTTCTCATCTCCAAACAACTCTTAAAGCTAAGAGAAATTTAAGGAAGATGAGATGAGCGAGCTGGCCAGTGCCCGTTTCTATGACCTGAGCAAATCGAATGGTGCTAAGATGATCTAAACGAACTGACGGAGGGAAGACTTTCGTGCTTGTTGTAGTGAATGAAAATGAAAACGTTGGATCATAGTTGATCTTGGAATTAAGCCAATGAGTTACAAATGTGCACTTGACACAAAAGACATCCACTTGAATCCAATTTAACAATTACGAATATTACAACCAAGTCACAATAAAAATCTTATGTCCATTTTAAATGCTAGCATACCAACATAGATCAAAGCAATCCGATCAAAACAATGCAAAACTTCGAATTCTACATTCCCATTTTTGTCACATTAGCATATGATCAACATATAAATACCCTAAATTACATTCAAAGGTGTGTACAACTAGATATCAAAATTCAATCACAAACCCACATTTCACATACTAACAATGGCAGAAAAGGAAGGTGGGATAGTGAAGAAAGGGCACGAGGAAGGTCTAAAAATGGCGATTTCTCTTCTTGGAGAATTTGAGCTCCCGCTCGGGCTCCTCCCTCTTGCAGAGGTGATAGAAGTAGGATTTGTAAGGAGCACAGGTTACATGTGGATTGTTCAGGAGAAAAAAGTTGAACATGAATTCAAAGTTATAAGCAAAATGGTGAGTTATAGCAATGAGATTAATGGATATATTGAGATGAAAAAGATCAAGAAATTGCAAGGAGTTAAGGCTAAAGAGCTCATAGTTTGGCCTCCAGTTAGTGAAATCAAAGTGGATGATCCTCCAACTGGAAAAATCCATTTCAAGAGTCTTGCTGGTATTACGAAGACTTTTCCAGTTGAGGCTTTTGCTTTAGGCCAGTGATGATAATAATGTATGTGTGTGTTGTGCTTTTTTCTCGAATAATCGTCTATTGTATTGTCCTACTGCATACCCTTAGTACATGTTTGGCAGCAGTATCAGGCTGTACTAGACAATAAAATAGACAAGATTTTTACTTGTTTAATATTGTTGACTACTTTCTAATCCACTTTTCACCATTGTTAGATGTACTCGAATAATATATTTATTAATAAGGAATAGTCTAAACTATTATATGTTGATTACTATTTTCATATTTAAGAAACGTAAAATTTTACCTTTAAAATGTCCTGTAAGATAGTCTACCATATGAGATCATGATGGCTTGTTTACGAACTTAAATCTTAAAATTTGATGGCTTGTTTGAGTTTAAGACGAATTAAATTGTTTTCTTGAGATTTGATACCATATGAAGTCATAGAATCCTATCTTAAATGTCAAATTTTAAAAGGGATGATTCAAACTCTTATATGTTAAATATCATTTTTATATTTAGGGAAAGCTTCGTGTATGAATAAAAAGAATAAAATCTATCAAATACTTCAAACAATATGTTACATTTAAAATATTCTGCAATGCCATTGTCAAGTGTGGACAAAGAGATGGCAAACCCCGCCCCGAATGGGGCAAAAAAACCCTCCCCGAACGGGTTGGCGGGGTGGGGCGAGGTGGGGCGGGGAGGGGGTGACCCGCCCCGTGAAGAATTTAAAAAAAAAAATTAATTAATTGAAAAAAAAAACACAAACGGGGCAGAAAATGGGGCAAAACCCCGGCGAGACCTTGTAGTGTAGGATCGAGAGTNTGGCGGGGTGGGGCGAGGTGGGGCGGGGAGGGGGTGACCCGCCCCGTGAAGAATTTAAAAAAAAAAATTAATTAATTGAAAAAAAAAACACAAACGGGGCAGAAAATGGGGCAAAACCCCGGCGGGACCTTGTAGTGTAGGATCGAGAGTAAAATCCTCTACTACTAACACTTGGTTGAATCTTTTGCTTGCGCTCGTCTCTTCAACTGTCGGATCATAAACTCCAATGACATTGCAATGATCGTTTATTAGAATTTACTAAAATGACATCAAAGTTAGTCCATTATTGTCAAGCAAAAGGTACAACGTACTACTAATTTGACACACTAATTTTTTTTCCTTGATTTTGGGAAGATGCCCTTTAACATAAATATTTTATACACGATCGTGTATTAAATACGTAAGATTACGTGCTCCGTAGTAGTAGTAGTAATAATAATAATAATAAATTGTACATTTGAATTCAACATGCAGAAGGTAGAACAGAAGACGTTTGTATGTAACTGAAACCCTCAATCAAATCACGTGCCGACCAATCAATCATCATCATCTGGGAAAATCAAACGGCTGTTATTTTATGTTGATTATTAATAGATTTTATTATCAGTTTCTTTGAGTTCCTTCTTTCAGCTTTAGATCTTTATCCCAAATCAAAAAATTCGGGTAATTTGATTTCTGTTTTCAAACTATTTGAGTATTTTCAATTTTGCAAAACACTGAAAACTTATTTAATGTGTTATTTCTGAAAATACATTTTAGAAAATAATATAAATTTATAACATAAAATTCAAAACACGTTTTTGACGTTTTAGTTGTTTTCCGTGAAAATTTTGAAAACATTCAAAATATAGAAAACAAACGTTTAAATAAAATTTTATTTAGATAAATGTTAAAAATTTTAATAGTAGAAATGTAAAATTCTAGCAAATAAAATTTAATTTTTTTAAGAAAATCAAGATTTGAAATATAAAATCTAAAAAACTCTACAAAATTAATATTCTAAAATAATATATTCAAAATATAAAAAATAAAAATTACGAAAATTTCTAGAAGAATAAAAATTATAAAAAATAAATAAAGCTAAAGCTCAAAATGATTACATAAAAAAAATATTTAAATGAACATAGATAAAAAAATATTCTCAATCCACATCATTAATTTTTATTTTTATTTCCCTTATTTTGAACTCAATTTTTTTTTTTAAAAAAAAAGACATTCTAAAATTCTCCAACTTTAAAACATATTAATTTAATATATTAACATAAAATTATTTCATTTTCGCTGAATAATCAAATTTATTGAAATAAAATGTCATAAAATAATTTTTCAAAATATAAAGCCAAACATGTTTTCTAATTTTTTATTTTGAAAAACAATTTTTCAATGACAAACTAAAATGTTTTTATAAATCTTGAAATAATCCTTAAAATTTAAAACTGAAAATAAACTCAAAACTCAAACTCAGACCAAATGAACCCTTCACTTCCCTCCGTAGTCCTTACCCCCATCGCTACTCGGGACTCAAACTCGCAGCTTGTGCCTTAACGGTGTTCTAATCGATTGAATTAGAAACTTCAATATCAATCGAATCGAATCTCAAACTCACAGCCTGTGACTTAACGGTGTTCTAATCGATTGAACTAGAAACTTCGGTATCAATCAAATCGAGTCTCAAACTCACAGCTTGTGTCTTAACGGTGTTCTAATTGATTGAACTAAAAACTTCGGTATCGATCCGATCAAGTCAAGCTTATTATGAACATATTAAAAGAACGTACTTCCAACTGCTTAGGTAGTACTTGACAGTATCACATCGTCTCGTGTCGTGTGAACACTAATGCGCATATTTCTCAGGTTTAAGTCAAAGAAGCAGATGGAAGAATGAACACTAGAAATTCATTAAAACAGTAGACAATCACGCCGGCCAAGTGACAGTGAGTCACATATCTCAACGGCAATACTGTTTTTCGACCGACTTTTTAAAGCCCTTTTAGGGGGTGGGGACTGTCTGGAAGTTAGCAAACTTTAATGCTGACACGTGTTTTATATTTTATGAAGCAGACAAACCCTCAAGAAGAGGGCTTTTGACTTGGCCTTCTGCATCTGCATTATTGAGGAATTATTTGTACTACTACGGTTTTTCTTCTCCATAAACAATGTAATAGATACACTCCACCTGCAAGTATATGCTAAAATACTCCATTAAATTAAGGATGGCAGGTTAAATGCCTATTAATCAAGAATGCCATCAACATCCAAACATTGTAATATTAGCAGATATTATCCCATGGATGAGGTGTTGCTTTTATCCTTTATTCAAAGCTCATTCTATTGGAGTTGGCAAATGAAGAAGTAATGCACGTTTGGTACACTGAATCAGAGAAAATTTTATTCATTCAATGTTAAGCAAAGAAATATTAATAACAATGATTTCATGTTCATCCTTTCCTTCAAAGGCCCACCAATGTGTATATATCATCATCATCATATATGTAATACATGTACAGATCCCATCTTAAAAGCCAGCAAGTAATTTCTCTCAATCCTCCCACTAAATTTAGCCAAGCATCGACTCAAATAATTTTGCATATTTGTCGAATGAGCATATACTAGAAAGGGGTAGACCTACTTGAAAAGGGTGGGAAACATGGTCCGAAAAGATTGAAATAATGGACGAATACGGAACCGGACAGCAATGACAAACGAAAGAATAAATAGAAACAGCAAAAATTACTATGCTATGGGTTTGCATTTCACAGGCACTTGGCGAATATGGTAGGAGGGATTATTGTGTAGTAGTTCCAATTATGCCACAGGTAACTTATAATTCGAATAAGGTGGGAACTAAAGGCTGTTTCCGGTAAGCTGTGGTTTCAAGGTTGTGCATGACATGGAGGTGGAGAAGGATAGTATGACCAGAGATCTAAAAACTATAATGTCGTACCGAAGACTCCAACACCTCTGGACTTGGACAGACCATTTCCTTCACTCGGCTGCCTTTTCTGTATATCTTGATCGTTGGCACAATGTTAACATTCTCGGCACGTGCAATAGCAGGATTCTCTTCTATATCCACCTACAATTGAAGACAAATATACATTTAAGATTATGTATCTAAACACGTCCTGTCTGTCAGTCCACTTGCTTTTGGGGGAAATGTTACGTCCAAAAACTTACTTTTTCAATGGCAAGTCCTTACTTTCCAGAAAAGTAGTTATACATTTTTTAGGCTTAGCCAAATATGATCTAATACAGGTATGGGCGAAGCTCAAATCCACAACTATATAAAAGAAAAAAAAGGATAACTGATGAAAATGAACGATAATGAACAATGAATTAGATAAATGACCTTAAGAAAATTTATGGATGGATATCGAGTGCATAATGTGTCCAGGAATGGTGAGATGCGCTTGCATTGTAGGTTGGATGCAGCTTTAAAATGGACGACAGATACACCTGCATTCTTTCAATTATGAATAATTGTATCATAGTAAGAAACGCTAAGAATGAGCAAAAGGCACAAATATCAACATGCTTACTAGGAGAAGACATTGCAGCTCGAAATTGCTCAAGCCCTGAAACTGACTCCACTTCACCACCAAACTTCAGATTATAAACCTCTTCTCCATGTGATTTCTTCAGTGCAACTTGTGCATGAAATAGAGATTCGGCAATCTCGTTGTCATTGGGGAGTTCCCTTTTCAAAAGCTCATAATCTCTTACAGCTTCATCCCACCGTTCAAGCTATAATCAACAGTGTGCAATTAGATAAAAAGTGAATTTCAAATACAATCAAGTTTGCACATTTTATAGAATTTTGGCGGAAATTTTAAAACATGTAAAACTTCGAGGAGGCATTTCACCTTGCAGTTTGAGGCAGCCCTTCTAAGAAGAGCTTTTATGTAATTGGGTTGAAAATGGAGAGCTTGGTTGCAGTCATCCACTGACAGTTGCCACTGTCCAAGCTTAAACCAACAAGCCGCTCTATTGCAATAAAGAACGGAATTAAAAGGATCATGCCTAAGCCCTTCCCCATAAGCCGAACAGGCTTCAGTAAACCTTTCTGACTTGAAGAGATCGTTCCCACGAGCACGTGCTCGGCCCACCAACCTCACATTATTGAGCATAACTGAGATTTCAACATTATGTGGGTCAACCTTTTCTGCTTTCTCAATATCTGTAAGTGCATTTTCAAACCTGCAGGTATTCATCATACATCTCATACTCTGAATCTGTATTTCCTTTTGTCTGATGGAGTTCAAAGTTTCTGAAACTCACCTCCCTCTTGCCAACTCAATTTGGGCTCTAACAAATAATATATATGCTTCAAAAAGCATCTCGAAAATCTTCCCGGTAGACAGTTCAAATTTAGGAATGTCCAAGATTGCTAAAAAAGCATGGTCTAGTTGAAGGAGCTTCAAGAGAGCTTCTGCTCTACATGCGCAAAGCTGTTGATTCATATGCAACCAGTTCAGTAACAGCACTTACCTTTCCCATTCTAATCAATAGGAGCATTTTGGCTGAGCTTCAAAAACATAAAGTTACTTAAAAGAAACTTCCATTTCCAAACATGTGAGGATATGCTACTATCTTTTTCCTTACTTTCAAGTAAAAGAATTACCCATTTTTAAAGTTTACTCTTACCTTACTATCTAACAAGTAACTTATAATTTTCAATCTTGATTAATGACGTACTTGGAAACATATTTACTTACAAAACTTTTTTAAAATTTAGCCAAACATGCCCTAGGTCAACTATTGAGTAGATACATAGGAAGTACTAACCTGTGGGGAGGCATCGGCACCAGAAGCAATGGCAGCATCAACTTCCCTCAATGTACTTCTCCAATCACCAACTCTCCGGGCATCAGTGCACTTGTTGAGATGCTTCTCAACTGCTTGCAACTTCTGCAACTCGACTGCATCTGCCTGATATCCTGGGAAACAAAGGTGCTTTCTGGCATTCTCAACCTGTCCTAAACTACAATCCTTGGAAGAATTAGGTTGCCTAATGCAATATGGACGATACGAAGGGAAAAAAAATTCTACACCAAATGGAGATGGAATTCATTTCACAACTTCCATCAATGATTCTTTTAAGAGAAAACTGAGAAGA
This sequence comes from Fraxinus cuspidata, assembly GCA_903798385.1. Taxonomy (NCBI): domain Eukaryota; kingdom Viridiplantae; phylum Streptophyta; class Magnoliopsida; order Lamiales; family Oleaceae; genus Fraxinus; species Fraxinus cuspidata. The sequence continues at coordinate 11,826 of CAIGRP010075564.1, read as the reverse complement.
ACTCAAGTGAAAAAACAGAGTGAACTAGTTCGACCACTACTTAGAACCATCAAGTGAACTCAAATAATAATACACGACAACATTCCATGCTATTAAGAAACTAAAATGTGGCTTCAAGTCCTACTTCAAACCTTAAAAGTGGCCCATTGCCACAGAAAATTTGTATGGTCCTCCAGCCTACACTTGGAGCCACAATAACAGAGAAGGAAAACATACAGTAGTCCAAGGAAAAGAACAATGATGCCTTATCAAAATGGGATCCAAAGTGAATATATAACAGAGACATTAGCCACAACAAAACAAATACATAAAACCAAACAGCGCAAAAAATCAAATGAACCAGATCTAGCTCATTCAACCCCTCTACATTAAACCAATCAACACTCACAAAATAATCTAATTAATCGAAAATACGCGTACTACAGAATCAATATGAACCCTTTTCACCAATTTAGATCACAATCACCAAATTCTAAAACATGACCATGAAACAGCATTGATTTCGCACCTATACCGAAAACCTGAATAGTTAACAAGCAAAAGATTAGAACTTTCTGCAGGGGCTCACCTAAGAAGCAAAGATCCTAAACGATGATGCGCCCTCACGTACCCTGGATCCAACTTAATAGCCTCTTCACATTCCCGAACAGCCTCGGCCAATCTTCTCAGCCCCATCAAAGCAGCAGCTCGATTAAAATGGCACGGGGCGTTGCCTGGGGATATCACAATTGCTTTACTGTAAAAGCTTAAAGCCTCGGCAAAATTGCCCTTCCTGTAATTCTCATTCCCCATTCTTTTCAACTCCTCTGCATCATCATTATTGTATGTTCCCGTTCTCTTCACTGACTCTCCACCAACCATTAATCCTCTCGAGTAATTTATGGGTCCGCTGTCCGTCGTCAGGCTGGGCTTTGATGAAGGACCACCCCGCATTATGCTTCCATGGCCGTAATTGCCCATTCCAGACCCCAAAACGTCGGTCTTAGTTGACCGACTGGCCATGCCGGTCTTCGAGATCCTGCCGGAAGGGAAAATGTTCCCGGTGGGAAGCACATTGACCGCTGGAGAGTTGACAGAGCCACCACTGGAGTAAATTAACTGGTGAGTACCGCCTGAAGCGGTGCGAGTATGACCCGGCTTGGAGTTACGCGCCGTCAATGGGGAACTTTCCACGGAACAACTAGAAAGCTCACCGGAGTGACTGTTGGAATTGGATTTCCCTGGTGGATTCAAGTGGACCACGACAGTGCTCCGGCCCGACGCCGATCCAGAGGAACTGGAACTACTGCTGGTAGCTGTAGTGGCGGTGATGGCACCGAGTCTACCCGCCCGAGGCCGCAGCGGCGAAACCGGCGATCCCAGATCGAGTTCCCGAAAGTCCGGCTTATTTACGTTGACACCGTCATCTTCTTCATCGTAACTTAGCGTGTTCCTTAACCGATCCGACAGCGTTTGTAACCCTGGCTCCGACGTAGGTTTCCCCTGATGCGACATTTTCACACACTCCCACACTCACTCTCCTCCTGTATACAATCTTCTATGTATACGCTTTTCCCTCTCTGGGTTGGATTCTTTTTTCAGTTTCCCTCAGTGTACCTCATCAATGTGAAGCAACAGTGGAGACAGACAGATTGAAACTTTGAAGAATACATGAAAAGGGATAGAAACGGAAAAGAAAAAAAAAAGAATTGATGGGGATCCCGTGATTCAAAAGGTAGAAGGAAAGAATGAATGTGAATGTTAGAGATAGAAACGGAATTGCTTTAGAGAGAAAGTAAGGTTTTTACACAGAAAAAGGTTTGGAGAGTAGAGAGAGTATGGAGAGGAAGAACAAGAAGAAGAGTGTACAATGGAAAGGAAAAGAGACTTGCTGGCTTCACGAGACAGCTCGCTCTCTCTCTCTCCCCCCATTTACTCCCTCTTTTTTTTTTTCTTTTAATTATTTTCTGAACCTCTCTCTACTTATTTTCTCTCTCATTGTAATGTGCATTGATATTTTTATTTTTATTTTCGCCCTTTTTTTTGGTTGGAGAAATCTGTGGACGCACAACCTATACCCCATTCTCATTGATGGACTGTGCAATGTTGGCATGGTCCTTTGTTAGGAAATTTATCTCGTAAATTAGATTGAACAATATTTAAAAAATTTTAAATTTTTATTTAATTCTTTGTCAAAGTTACATAGAAGAAAGTTTTACGTAATTGGGTTACGTTGAAATATATTTTTCCTCGTAAATAATTATGTGTCCATAACATCGAAAGACATTTGAAAAGTGATTCTAACGTCTGTTTTTGTTTTGATTTCTTTGCTTGCAAGAATAGAATTATAAAAAGTAAACTAGAAAAGTTCGTAATATATATGTAACTAAAGAGCGTGTGTAAAATGTCAGAAATTAGGTGCGAATTTGTCCGTTCTTTGGATTACAGAGATCTCATGCAATCGAAAATTTAAAAGTCAAGATTACTCGAGATTATGCTCATAAAAAATCAAATCAAAAGTCAAATATAATTAATGATATTTACGTAAAAAAATATCGCGCTCTAAGATTTTCATAATCCATGCAAACTCGTTTTGAAAGTATTGTTGATAAAATCGCGATTGCTACTGTATATATTGATACGTAATATTTACTCACTTAACATAATTTTTTTCTTAAAATAATTGAGCTTTTGCTTGCTATTTAAAATTATAATTGGATTTGAGTACGGTGCCTAATATGAAATGTTGGGCAATTATTGAATATTATTTTTAGATAATTGATCAAGATTCAATATTTGCGTAAAATACTTCTCTAAACAGTTTTATTATCCTTGTGCCCGTTCTGAGAACATTGTCAATAAATCGTTGTCACACGATATTATATTCAGCTTAATGATACATTAAAATTAACTCACTGCATTTTTTTTTTCTTATATACAATTGGGGTATTTTTCTATGTAAGAAAATATTATAATTCCAATTTGGACTTAGGGAAAATATGAATTCTTGAGCAGATACCATTTATTGAATTTTCAGACATATTCTAAAATTTTCATTATCCATGCAAACTCGTTTTAAAGTGTTTTGATAAAATTGTGATAGAATCAGATAAGATCGTTTTTATTGATACATAACATTTACTCGTTAAACAAAATTTTTTTTTCTTAGAATAATTAAGCAATTGTTTTCTATTCAAAACTTACTATTTTGATGCCTAATATGATTTGTTGGGCAATTATTAAATATATTTATTACACTACTTGTAGTTGTATGATCTAGAATGAAGATAATTAATAAAAATTGAATAAAAATATATAATGCACGTTATTATATTTAACTTTATGATACATAATATTAACTCGTGATTGCCACATCTTTCTAATAAACAATTGAGTTATTATTTTCTTTGTAAGAAAATATTATGATTTCATTTTCAACTCTCATAGAAGGACTGCGCAAGGTTGGCATAATCCTTCATTAGGAAATTTATCTCATAAGTGTATTAAATATAATTGAATCTTCGTCTAATTCTTTGTGTTTTAACTTATGTTTAGTATCATTTATTAAGCTCCCGTTTGGTAAGAATTAAAATTTTAATTTTAATCTAAGTTAAAGTTAATAATTAATTTTAATCACGTATTTCGTGGGATTCACAAATTTTCAACCACATATTTTATCGACTTTTACCAAAATTTGTTAAAAATCTGATTTAAAATATGCATTTGTAGAATGGTATTGAATAACATAGAAGATGAATAAATTGTCAAATGCATATGGAAAAGTTTTACAAAATTAGGGTATGCTGATTTTCTTTATTTTTTATTAATTTTTTTATTATTAGCAAACATAATTTCTTGTCCAAAATGTCGAAAGACATTTGCAAAGTGGTTCTAATGTTTGTTTTTGTTTTGTTTTATTCACTTGCAAGAAGAGAAACATAAAACTAAACTAGAACAGTTCTCGTTTATAAGTTACTAAAGTGCATGCATTAGGTGTTGAATTTAGATGCAATTTTGACCGTTCCTAAATTACATGGATCTCGTGCAATAAAAAATTTAAAAATCAAGATTACGCTCATAAATATTTGAATGTAAAGTCAAACGTGAAATACATTGTGCTCTAAAATTTTCATCATGGATCCATGCAAACTTGTTTTGAAAGTATAGTTGATAAAATATCAGTTGCATAAGATTATACTGTATTTAATGATTAAAAAAATTATAATTGGATTTAAGACTATAGTTCCTAATGTGAATTGTATGGAAATTATGGAAGAAAATGTTATATTTCCCATTTGGACTCAGGGATAATATGAATTGTCGAGCAAATATCAAATATTGATTTTCAGACATGTACTCTCATTGAATGATTGGGGTATATTATTAAGTTGAGGTTTGTACCAATCTATGAAACTCATCTGTCTTTTCGAATAAACTCATGTGAACCCACATTTTATTTTATGTACCGATGATTTATGCCTATATATCATTTTTCGATTTGTACAAACATAAATATTCTAGCCGAGACTTGTAGATAACTGTATTTGTGGGCATTTCGTCAACAAAATATTTAAATCATAATTACAAGTTACGAACTTACGATAGTGCATGATAAAAAAAAAAAAAGTTAACGTTCGATAAAGTATGAAAATCTCGAGTATTACAACCTTTTCATTGACTTAAGAAGTCAAACCATTTTGTATATTCAGAAGATTGTTCGTAATTTTGTCCATAACTATTGTTCGTAATTTCGTAATGAAATTATACTTAATGATACGTAAAATTTACTCATTATGCAATTTTATAAATAATTGAGCTATTGTCTTATAATTAATATTTTAATTGAAATTTCGACTTTGGTGTGCAATATGAATTCATATAATTTTAGACAGGCTACGCCACAAATAAATATTTGATCGAGAGTCAAAGACAATTAATAATACTTATTTAACACATATATAGTATGCTCTGAGATTTTTTTTGTGCATGCTCGTTTTGAAAGTATCATTGATAAAATCGTAATATTAAGCCCCTATTTGACTCCAATAACTAAAAGCTCATTTTTTCCGAACTTATTTTCAGTCGCAAATTCTTTTTAGCCCTTGTTTGATGGCCAATATGAAGAGAAATTAGGGAAAAATGAGGTTTTGAATAGTAGTTTTTTGAATAATATGTTGTTAAAAAGTGGAAATTTTGTTTTTAGATTTAAATGTAAAATATTTTATTGTGTGAATGTATAGTTAAAAATAAGTACAAGAGTTTTGAAATAAAGATAGTGATACATGGACATAATAAAATAATTTTACACTTAAACCTAAAACTTTTTCTATTTTTTAATTAGACATTCTCAAAAAAATCGCTCATTTTCACAAAAATGGTGCTCAAAGGTACAAAACATTTACTCATTGTAGGGCATTTTTTGCATTATAAATAATTGAGCTATTATTTTTCTTCTTACGAAAATATTATAATTGAATTTTCGACTTTGGCGTGATATGAATCGTGGGGGCAAAACATTCATGACTATTTAAATTCTTAGATATGTTAATACAAACGTTCTATAAAGAGAGGTGGCTAGAAATTAGAGCGCGCACGTATTTTTCTTTTTATTAGATTCACATCAACTACTATAACTACTAAGATCGTCGCCTTGTATCTTTCTGGGAGTTTTTTTAGTTCTATTACTAATGGACATTCGAGTAAATTGAAAGGTGAAGATTGACATGCAACGCAAACCAAATTCATATAAATCCTTATTTAGAAGGTTTCCGTCTAATTTTGCAGTGGAATTTGAGAAGGAAATTTGCGAAGAATTCATTCATTTATATGAATTGCAACAATAAATTAAATCATTAATTTCTACATATCTGAAATCAATTCCGTTAATATCGTATACAAATCTGTGGATACTGCATGGATTAAAAATAAATGTCAAAATTTATTCTCCCCAATTAAATGACACAATAAATAAATAAATCGTGGGAGATTGGCGCAGGTTACGCCCTTACGCACGCCGGTAATGTTAGATTTCAGCGCTATTATTACTGTTTAATTTTAGGCGAGTCGATTCGCTTTCCATCTAGGGCTGCGGCCGACCGTGCATGCAAGCGATTACGTGTATGCATTCGCTCCCAAACGAGTGGGCCCGTAAAAACACGACATAAAACAAAACAAGAACACACAAATTGACCATACACTTCTATACAGTTTGGTTTGGGATGCTGCCTCAATCTTCCGCTTCACAAAATTTCTAAATATTTTAAATTTAACAATATTACGACTATGCTTAGTTAACCTCGATTTTCGATTCGACAACATAGTCAATCAATTTTAATTTCACTTCCATCCACATTTTAAACTCATGCATACTTGGATAAACCCTCTACGCGTGTGGCCTTCTCCATTGATAAGAGAGACAGCGTGAGTACTTTGTTGGTTATAGATTATTTAAGTGTGGGATGAACAATGAATGAGAACCACAAGAGCGTGTAGGTTGAAAAGAATACTAAGCAAAGTTACTATTAAGAACGTAAAATTGTATTACATGTAAATAACATCAAGTGTGAATTTTTATAATATGAGGAGATAGGTGGATATTATGGGATGGATGACATGTGATTTCATCCTAACAATTGATGCATCTCCTCGTAGGCATTACCTCTGCTATTCCAGGTTGAGACGACATTAAATAGAAAACGGTCGCTCTATAACTTAAGTTTGATATCTGAAAAATAGACTAAAAAGTTGATATAGCTACGTCTACTTTAGAGATGTCAATTCAGCCAATCATATAGAAGATCATGTAAGGAGGATTCTTCGATGAGGCGAAGTTGTGGAAGATTCCTTGCGGAACAAAGGCATGTCGTACAAAACTAGGTTGTAGCATATCACAACACCTCATCTCAAACTTAGAGATTTGACCTCTACATGATACTTCGACTTCTCCAATTTAGATGATCTTGATTAATTAGGTAAGCAAGTTATGTAAAGTGCGAACCTTACGTGCCTTCTTGTTGGCTATCATGTGATCAATGATAAGAGCCTCGTGGGACAAGAAGTAACATGGTTTTTAAAATATTGGATTTTAAAACTATTGATGGTCATTATTTTGAGAAAATGGAGTTTTGAAATTGTGATTTTTTGGAGAATGTGTGGTTTAAAAGTAGTGAAAATTTTTGGGCTTACGTGTTATATATTTTATTGTGTAAGTATGTGATTGAACATGAGTATGAAAATTGAAGAATTTTAAAACAATGATGGTTAAACCGGGGCTAAAATTTGTGAACTTTCCACGTTTTTAGTGAAAATAAGGAAATTTAATGAAGGGCTCATAGGCAGATCAAAATTCCCAATTTGCCCCCTAATTTCACCATGAAATTCAGTTTCCATTAGTACCCAGAAAGTGCTCTTAGATTTACGAATATGCTATAAAACAAATATTTGTACAATTTTGGTAAACCAAGTTTGATTTTTTTGTGAGGTGATAATTTTTTATACGTTAATTTTAATAATTTGACATGTATTAGAATTTCGAACTTAATGTACACAAAGAGTGTACAAATAGTGTAGTTCATAAATAATACTATGTAATTCCATTAGAGTTGTAACCACAATCCATGTGGTAGTAAATGATAGGATAAATGAAAAATAGAATTAAATAATCATTTAATTTAATTTAATGTTAAATTGAAGTTGCAACATCGCAGATAACATTACTCTTAATTCATATTTGTATTCCCATAAGGGTACAAAACTTCGATATTCTCGAGAAAGTGACATAAATGTCAACCTCGAAGGGGGTATTTCAGCGAATATGGATCGTAAACAGGGATATTTTAAGAAGTTCAGATCATTATCCGGACAGAAGTAGCTGGCCATGTGCTTGTCTAGTTCCCTGCCAGCTGGCCCATTATGCAAATTGCAGCCAGCTAAGCGGATAACGGGAAGAAGTAACGGATTTAGGGGGACACCACGGATATTCCGGCAAAGTAGACGGAGCTGTAAGGCCACCAGAGAAGTAGCTATCATCTGTGCTGGCAGAGGCGTGGAATGATGACCATCCGAACCTCCCCATTCCTGCCAGGTCAGCAGAATCACGGTCTTTGAGTTATAGAATCTAGTCGTCTATGAAGCTCTGTAGGTAAGTATGGCTCACCTTTTTGATTGACACGTGGCCAAAATTTCTTTGAGTTGTACACAATTTGCCACCCTAATATAATTTACATAAATTATGTAACAATAATTTATTAAACCCCAAGACCCTAACCCACTTATTAAGTTTTAATAATAGTATAAAGGTTGTCCGAAGCATAACTCAGTGGTGCAAATGATAGGAATGTGGTAGTCTCTGTTGAGCTGGCAGCCGCAGCGTGATAGTTCGATTTCTGTCTCTTACAAAGTATGAAATTTGATTCTTTGTGAACACCAGTATGACAACTCTTGCACCCTGATCTGTTGAGGCATATCCCGCGATTTACCTCTTCCACAATGCTCGCGGGGCGGGGCCCTCAAGGTTGGGGTTCAACCTTAATAATAGTATAAATGTTGAATAGATGAGTATGTTTGAACCACATTATTTTGGAAAAATGTAATTTGAAATAGTAGATTAGTAGAGAATGTGTGGTTGAAAAAGAAAAAGAAAAATTATTGATATAATAGAAAATATTATTTATTGAAAAATGCGTAGTTGAAAATGAGTAGAAGAATAAGAATGGAAAAAGTAATGTGATCCAAACATAGTCATATAATAATAGTTGATCACTTCATCAATATATGCTAATTTTGACCGATAAAAGATGACATAAAAAATTAATTATTTGCCAACTAGACTATCGAGTTAGACAAAATTTTAAATTGAATGCCACACAATTTTAAACTGTGAAACTTACCTCCATCGCAAGAATATGTTTTCGACAAGTTAGTCCATGTTTGATCCCATTTTTCTCAAGCTCATTTTTAATCACATATTTTTAAAATTTACAACTTTTATCATCTTTTCAGTCGCATAATTCAACAATTTTTTTATTTATCAAAATCTATTAAAATTTTGATTTTTAACTAAACCAAACAAATAGGGTTAAGGTCCCTAATTCCAATTTCGAAGGTACTATATATATAAGATATTTAGTACAAGATAAGATAGGTGATAATTAATTCTTAAGTAAACTAAAAATGTAAGAAGAAAACCTGTCATAAAAAAATAAAAATATAATAATAGTTGTTCGATTAGAGTACAAACGAAACACCTACATATTCCTTACAAATTACATTTGCCCCTGTTTGGAACCCATTTTAGGTTTATTTTTAAACAATTTCGGACCGTGGCACAGTAATTTTTTACATTAAGTTTCTAACAAAAAAAATTATTACAGCACGTCAAAAGATTCTTTGAACCTTTTGCTTTCTCTGTTGCCAGTAAGTTGAATAAAGCAAGGAAATATGTGATTAAAACGTTAGGAAAAATTATTGATGTGATGAAAAATATTATTTTACTGAAAAATGTGTAGTTGAAAATGAGTTTTGAAAGAATGTATTTTAAGATAATGCGTATCAAATAGGGGCTTATTATACTCTAGGCGAAATTGTTCTCCTACCCATAGTGGGCAGGATAAGATTGTCCACCTGCTGATGTGGCAGGAGAACTTTATTCAGGATTTTCTCCAAATGTGAGAATCATACGATTCTCTCTTGTCCATCTGCTGATGTGACAGGAGAACTTTATTCAGGATTTTCTCCAAATGTGAGAATCATACGATTCTCTCTAAGTGGGTAGGATAAGCACTATGAACAAGAAAATATTTTCTGATACTTTAGGCCTCATGTTATTATTAAAACTATAACTTAAATTGCAAATTGCAATATCTTTAAAAATAAAGCTAAGCGTACAAATATGATTGACAATCATGAGTTGTCAAAATTCAAACTTGTGATGTAGAAAATAATTATTTTAAAATGGATGAATATAATAATGTTAAGTAGAATGTTGTCAATCAACATTGTCAACAAACATGGTACATGTAACATAATTTATTTTTTAATCATACCTAGGTCTACATTTTCCTTTTGAGCAACGAAAATGGCAATCTTTAACATTGGTCAATGTTTGACTTTCATTAAGTAATTGCCACTGCTGCCATTCAACTTTTATATATATTATTATTTCACCCTTTATTTTCTTAAGTCTTGTCAACTCATCCTCTAATTTCTGAGTAAGTGTTATTTTACCCCTTCAACTTATTGATGAATTTATATTAATAAAATTTTAATCAAAATAGTGCACAACCACTTATCGAATTAGGATTAAATGGAATAATAAGAGTTTTATTTTGTCTATTCAACTTCTAATGTAACCCTACTCTCATTCAATGTCGAATGAGTTGAATTTGCATGGTTTCAATGCAAATCAACTTCAATTTTCAGAGACCAACTACACGTAATGTGAATCATCTTTGAATGTACGTTGAAAATTTTTTAAAAAAGAAAAAGGAAATATTCAATCATGAGTAACCCTTTTCTCTCAACATTGCATGTCAAATGTTATCAACTTGTATGGTTTCTATGTATATATTGTTTCTCAATATTATTTTATAATGGCCGAGGATACTTACATGTCAAAAGTTCATTAACCCCATTTCCAATTTTTTTATATTCATTTTTCTTTAAATTTATTTTCAACTATACATTTTATGAAATTTATAATTTTTATCAGCTTTCAAACAATACAATTCATCAACTTTTATAAAATTTTTTAAAATTTAATATTTAGCTAAATCAAACACGGGTTAAATTTTATTGTTAAAATGGAATAGCTTCATTTAGAATCAATCACCGTGACATGTTACAATGCTAATTTTGGCATCAAATCAATGATTAAGAATTTAGTTGGGAAAATAAATATGTAATGATTATATTATGGGAATTAACTGAAATTATAAATTAATTGAAAATTTGAGGTGTAGAGGGTAATTCGAGTACTGAACTTAAGAAAGTACATCTTTCGGGGAAGGTTCATTCGCACTCAAACCAAAGATATAATAACATTATCCATAAATATATATACAAGTAAACTTGTTACGAACAAGTATAGTCGGGTGCGTTTTGAAAATACAGGAAATATTTAGGTTGTATTTACACTTTATATAATGTATTTTTTATTCAAATTTATACTTTACATACGATATTTTACGGTATGATAAAAAAAAATTGGTTTTTGATAAAATATTATAATTTCTCTATTAAAAATAAATAGAGTTATGTTGAAAAGTGATGTCATTTTTGTCATTTGTTTCCTAGCAACTATTTGGGCCGTGATGAAATGGAAAGGGGCTTGGCCCATTGCTGGAATGTGTCCAGTCATTGCCCAATAACGTGATATTGTTTTTTATTCAAATTTATACTTTACATACGATATTTTAAGGTATGATAAAAAAAATTGGTTTTTGATAAAATATTATAATTTCTCTATTAAAAATAAATAAGAGTTAAAATATTCATAATTGAAAATAACAAATCATACTCTTTGCATCACATCATGAAATACTTTATATGCTTGTTTTTAATAAATAAAAAAATTCAATTTCCAAATTCATTTTCCTCTAAAAAATTAATTTTTTCTTTTTGATTCGTCTATCTCTTCACAAGTTAACATTAAGCCGAGTCATTTTACTGCATTATTTAAATATTTTTTGATTTTATTTTTACTCAATTACAAATATATTTTTAAAAAAAATTATATTTCGAAGGATAAACTAATGATTAAAAATATAAATCAATTCTGCTTATTATGTTTATTCTTTACGTAATGGCTCATCAACTTTAGTAAATGCATCTAAACCATTTGACAAATTA
>CAIGRP010075563.1:0-24831 GCA_903798385.1 Fraxinus cuspidata | reverse complement strand
CAATCAAACGGACCCTTAGTTTCAAAAGATAGTATTGTTTATAAGTATATTATAATTTAAAATTCAAATTTTGAATTAAATCACATATTTCATAAGATTCATAATTACAATCCATTTATTCATCACTTATTTTTATTAAATTTTAATTTCAATAACTTTATAATGAAATCCAAAGAAGCACTATTATTTTTCTCTAATCTTTAATTTCGAATGATCACGTAGTGCCGTACCTGTATTTCGTGGGGCATGGGGTGAATTTCAGAATTTGGGCTCCTAAATCATGGCAGGCAATCTATTTTTTTCGTTTATATGAGTTTATCAGAACTAAATTTGTGAACTTAAAATCAACAATAAAACAACAAATAAAACATAAATATTCAAAATATTTATATCACAATCAAATAACAATACGAAAATGTTCTAAACAATCACTTCAATACAACTCATCTTGCATTTTTTGAGCTCCAGACACATATTTAGGAACCATGATATTTGACTCAAGTCACTCAACATCTAGTACTTACTAAACCGTAAAATGAGAGCAAGAATTACATCTGTAATTTCACAAAATCTTAATAAATTACATTTAACGAAATGCAAGCAATAACTTGAATTTAGAAGATTATTTCATAGCAGTCAACAATAGACATTGATAAATAAATAAAACTATAATTACATAAAGTGAAGCAGAAAACAATTTTCCACTTGCTCTAATAAAATTCTATTTGCACATTAAATAAATCTTGCTAATTTAATCCAACCAAATTGCACTTTTATTAATGCAAAATTATAAAAAAAAAAAAACACTTATCCAAATCATAATTATATCTTCGCTTTTCTTAACTTCAATTATAATTAGATAAACGTGAAAAACAAAACAAATTACGTTACCAAAAGTATATTCAAGTGAAAAATCAACAACAATTGCTCACCTAAACCATAAAATCGATGATTGAAACCCTCTTCAACTTATAGCTCTGCTCGCAATTTTTCAATAAATTGCGTAAACTCACCAAACAAACCTTTGAATTTTCAATTCCAAGCAAAACCAAGAAAGTAAAAAGATTGCTAAAAACAAGAAAATGGAAAAGATTAACCCTTAATAGTCAGAAAAAGTTACCTTGTTTCACATGGAAGAAATAGCTCCAAAATAAGAAATAACAGATTTTCCACTACGCAGTTCTTAGTTGTAGAAAGATAAAGCAAGCTACAAAAATAGATACCCATAAATCTAAAGAGAGAAATGAGAAACAAAACTAACTAAAATTTGGATGCTGACGGAATAATCCACCGTTGTTCTTTGGTCTTGATTTTTGTCTTTTTGGATTTCTCGGGATTTTTTTGTTTTGATAGATGCCGATGCGTTTTGATTTTTGCCTTTTTGAAGTATCTCAATATTTTGGGCCAACACATATAATGGTTCAGTGGGTTTGAAAAAAAATAAAACAAAAAACAAATTTTTGGGCTCCCTAAAAGCTGGGCATGAGGCGGAGGCCTCTTGGACTTCTCCTCAAGCCCGACTCTAGGATCACGTCACCCAACTTTGATTTGCATGCAACTCTGATCACTCTATATATTGCCATTAGTCTAATTAAGGTGAATTGCTAACTTGGAGGTTAAAACTTCTGAAGGGACGACATGTATGTTCAATTCAAACAACAATCCAAGTCACCCATCCTAAAACCCACTTTTTTAAAAATGTTCAGAAAAAAAAAACACATATTCAACTCATTAAGCATATACTTCGATAAGAGAAAATATTGCAAATCACTTTTCATTCTACACACACGTCATCCCTCCATTAATTTTGTTATGAAATAAGCACAATATAAATGCAATAATGAAATAAATCAAAAAAGACAAGTACACAAAGATTTTATGTGAAAATCCAATATAGAAAAAAATCATGGGCAGCGGAGAAGTATTTCATTATAATCAATAATGAATGATGTTTACACAAGATCTCAATGCTCTCATTAAATATTTAAAGATTGCTCAGTTATATCAATGTTATGTTATGTTTCCAAGTCATGGTTGCTATATATAAATCCTAAACATAGAGTTATAGAAGGATTGGAGTGTAGAAAATGAGTTAAAATGCGAAATGGACTTGGGTGAGATGACACGTCGCTTGAGTGCCAAGCGGGTGCCAAGATGGAAGGTGACTTCGTCGCTTGAGCGGTAGGCTGATGTCAAGCGAGCGATAACTCTATGCTTTGTAAGAATTACACCATGCTCTTCAGCAAACAACTAAATAAACTGCTCCACCTCTTCCACACAAGCCCCAATGGGCTAAAATCAATGATGAATGTCAACTAAGTTCATGCAATGCTCAAACTTAGTATTGGGAAGTAGTTTTGTCATCATATCAACAAAGTTCTCCTTGGTATTAACTTTGCTCACTACAATATTACCACGAGCAATTATTTCACGCACAAAGTGATACCTCACATCAATGTGCTTCATTCTCTCGTGAAACATATGAACCTTTGTCAAAACAATAGCACTTTGACTATCACAATAAACTATAAAAATCTGCAAAACTTCACTGATTTAACCAACCAAACCCCTCAACCACATAGCTTCCTTACATACCTTTGTAATAGCCATGTACTCTGCCTATGTTGTAGACAATGCTACTATATTTTGCAAGGTAGCTTTTCCAACTAATAGCGCAGCCTCCAATAGTAAACACATATCCTGTGAGTGATCTTCTTTTATTAAGATCACCTGCATAATCTGAATCGACATGCGCAATGACAATGACCTTCTTTTATCAAGATCACCTGTAAAATCTGAATCGACATGCCCAATGACTCCATCTGTATTCCTACCAAAATGTAAAGAAACATTAGTAGAGCCCCTTAAGTATCTGAATATCCACTACACTTATTTCCACTGTTCTTGCTAGGATTTGCCAATCTACTAATTACACTGATTGCATGTTCCAAATCTAGGCATGTACAAATTGTAGCATATATAAGCGATCCAACTACACTTGAATAAGAAACCCGAGACATGTAATCAATGTCTTCATCTGACTGTGTTGCCAAGTCAGATGATAATTTAAAGTGGGTAGCCAAATGAGTACTGACATCCTTTGCATATTGAACGTGTAAAGTACCTTCTCAATGTACCCCTTCTGACTCAAATAAAATTTGCCAACTTTCCAATCCCATAAGATTTTCATACCAAGAATCTTCCTTACTACACCAAAATATTTCATCTTAAACTCTTTATTGAGATGAGCTTTCACCTTTCTGACCCATGCTTTATCTTTGACCGCTATCAACATGTCATCAACATACAATAGTAGATATGTAATAGACCCATTATCACACTTTCTGACGTACACAACTATCATAACTATTTTTTATGAAATTATGAATAGTTATGAATGATTTAAACCTCTTATACCACAATCTCTGTGACTACTTCAGTCTATACAGAGACTTCTTCAACAAGCATACATAGTTCTATTTTCCAATAAAAATGAAGCTCTTTAGTAGTTACATGTAAATGATCTCTTCAATTTCTCTATGCAAGAATGCTATTTTGACATCCATCTACTCAAGTTCCAAACCATCCTTAGCCTATAAAGTCAATATCGCCTATAAAGTTAATACCTAGAATTGACTGTAACCCTTAACTACCAATCTAGCCTCTTCTGATGTATCTTCCTTTCTTTTGAACACCCATTTGCAGCAAACAACTTTCATCTTCTTGGGTAATTCACTAAGTACCATGTGCTATTTTTATTAAGTGACTATATCTCATCCTGCATAGCAATCAATCATCCGTTAGAATTATTACAGCTGACTGCTTGTGTATATATAGTAGACTCTTCAGTGGAATCAATACTGTTAGCCACAGCCATTGCATAAGCTACCAAGTTTGCCTATCCATGCTCCTATGGAGGTCTAATATCTCTCCCAAGGTTGTTATCGAATACTGAGGTACTGGTAGTGGTGGAAGTAAAGTGTTACTCTCATGTAGCTCTAAACTTGACTAATCTAAATCTTCTAATTTTTCTTCTAAATTAATTTCCAACTCCACCTGAGTATTTTGATTCTCTTGCTCAATTTTACTAGAATCTCCAAGAGGTAAATTTTGAACCATTGCAAGTTCATCAAACTTTACATCTCTACTGACCACCATATTTCTCGTTTCTAGACACCACAATTTATATCATTTCATACTTGATTTATAACTAAGAAAGATAAACTTTCTAGACATTGGCTCCAATATCCAATTATTCACATAAGCATAAGTGGGGTACCCAAATATTTTTAAATCAGCATAATTAGAAGGATTACTAGACCATACATCTTCTGGTGTATTTTTTCTCAATGGCAACTAAGAATGAACGTTTAATGAGAAAACAAGCTGTAGTAGTAGCTTCAGCCTAAAAGAGTCTTAGGCAACCTATTATTTGAAACCATAGAACAAACCTTTTCTATTAAGGTTTTGTTCATCTATTCTGCTACACCATTCTACTGTGAAGGTCTGGACGTAGTCATATGTCTTAAGATCACTTCTTACTTGCAAAAACTATTGATTTCATCTAAACAAAACTTCAACCTATTATCTTTGTGTAGAGTTTTTATCTATTTTCTAGTATGTTTCTCAATCATTGTTTTCCACTATTTGAAGGTATTAAACACATCATTATTTTGTTTCAAGAGGAATATCGATGTCTTTCTTGGGAAATCAATAAACACCTCCTTTAGAAGGCACCTCGTCGTCCGTTTTCTATTTCTCAAAGACACAATGCTCAGAGAACTTCAATTTACTGGTCCTTTGCCCATCAAGAAGTCCTTTCCCGCTCAATTCTGTCACGTCATTCTCACTCATATGCCCAAACCGCATAAGACATAGTTTTTTAACTTTTTCATTTATCAAGGAAGAAGTAGTAACTAGTGAATCTCCTATAAATGTGGAAACTTGCAAAATGTACAACTGTGCGAGGTTTATGTCCTTTCATGACAACAAAAGCACATTTACTCACCTTCAAAACTCTACCTACACCTGTATACCTATACCTAATTTGAATCAATGGTACTCAAGGATATGAGATTCATTTTTAGTTATGGAATGTAATTTATATTAATGTGTCTGATATCTCCATCAAACATTTTGATACTGACTGTACCAACTCCAACTCTTTTACAAGGTGCATCGTTTCCTTAAATCATATCACCTCTCAAAACTCTCTCATATGTTGTAAACCAGCCCCTATTGGGACACATATAAAACATACAAGTCAAGTCAAGAACCCAATCTTCACAAAGTTCGGAATCACTTATTTTTAGGTTGGTTTCCATTATTTGTAGTAGCATCATCCATTCTATTTCTCTTATTCAATTTATAACAATTAGCTCTAATATATCCTTTTTTTTTTCAAAAGTGACATACATTCATGTATGTCTAGATTTCGAAATGTCCATCATATTTCACCATAATTCCTCCCACGATTAACTAGACCCTCAGCCTGACTCCCAGATCCAACATGACAAATCATCATCATAGAACTTATCTACAGTTAGAGTATCATGACATTAGAGAATAGACCTTATCATTTAACAATAAATCATCATAGACCTTATCTACAGTTAGAGTATCATGACATTAGAGAATAGTATCTTTGAAAGTCGATTATGAAGGCGACAATGAACATAAAAAACATATACTTAACTTTCAATATTTCTAAATCAGCCACAATTTCTTTAAACGTAGATAAGTGTCGTCTATTGACATAATTCAAACATCCAATGAGAATAGAAATGTTGTTTCGAGTATAACTTATTAGTCAAATTCTTTCTCATACGAAACCGTTCCAATCTCAACCACAATGCAGATGTACTCTTCTCCTTTAGAACATCCTCAAGTATGCGATTTGATAGATGGGGATGGATTTGTGCCAAGGCTTTCTGATCCCTATGCTATTTTTTATCCTACGTCCAGGTTGAAGGTAATTTATCAAAGCTTAACAAGGCATTATCTAAATCCATCTGTGCAAGAACAATGCTCATCTTTACCTGTCATAGAGAAAATCTCGTGTTACGATCCAATAATGGGATATCATATTTCATCGTTGTTGTACGGAATATCATATTTGCTCTAATACCAGTTTGTTATGAAATAAGCACATGATAAAAGGAATAATGAAATAAATCAAAGAAGACAAAAACACCATGATTTTACGTGAAAACCTAAAATGGGAAAACTATAATCAATAATGAATGTTATTTATACAAGATCTCATTGCTCTCAATCAAGATCTAAAGCTCTCTCATTGTTATATTAATGTTATGTTATGTTTTTAAGTCGTCTTTGTTGTATATAAACCCTAAACATAGAGTTATAGAAGGATTGAAATGCTGAAAACAGTTAAAACATGAAATGGGCTTGGGCAGGAAGATACCACCTCTCGAGCACCAAGCAGGCGACGACTCCATCTTTGCTCGAATGGTAGGCAGGCGCCAAGCGAATGCCAGCTCCCTACTTAACGTGCTCGAGCGGGAGATTGGTGCTCAGCTAATGGGAATGTGTTGAGAATTTCTCCTTGATCCATAATTTGGCCTCTTTAAGATCTCTTCAACCAAAACTCCAATACCCAATAGAATTTGGGTCACACCTCTGTATGTTTAGATTTAGAACTCTCTCATGTTTCACCATAATTCCTATCTTGATTCCTTTCACGAATAACTAGATCCTCAGCTTGACTCCCAGATCCAACTATAAGATGTTTTATCTTTTTCTTTAACAATAAATCATCATAGACCTTA
Source organism: Fraxinus cuspidata (assembly GCA_903798385.1). Classification (NCBI taxonomy): domain Eukaryota; kingdom Viridiplantae; phylum Streptophyta; class Magnoliopsida; order Lamiales; family Oleaceae; genus Fraxinus; species Fraxinus cuspidata. Next base: position 18,043 of record CAIGRP010075563.1, on the reverse strand, counting down.
TCTACAGTTAGAGTATCATGATAGTAGAGAATAGTATCTTTAAAAGTCGAATATGAAAGCAACAATGAACACGAAAAAAAATACTTGAAATGTTTCTTAATCCGCCACAACTTCTTTCAATGTAGATAAGTGATCGTCTATTGACGTAATCTCATATATCCGTTGACAATACAAACGTTGTTTCAAGTATAACTTGTTGGTCAAACTCTTTGTTATACAAAATTGTTCCAATCTCAACCACAATGATGCAATACTCTTCTCTTTTAAAACATCCTAAAGTATGTGATTTGATTAGTTAAAACATGAACTGGGCTAGGGCCAGAAGATACCGCCCCTCGAGGGCCAAGCAGGCAACGACTCCATCTCTGCTCGAATGGTAGGCCCGTGCCAAACGAGCGCCAGCTCCTTACTTTACGTGATCTAGAGGGAGATAGGCGCTCAGCTAATAGGAATGCGTAGAGAATTTCTCCTTGATCCATAATTTTTTAAACTTATTTAATGTGAGGAAAGTGTAAAGTATTATTTGCCCTTTTTAAGTTGGTCAAAATTGATCAACTTTGATTTTTTTGATCAACTAATGGTCAAATGGATGATTTCCATCCAGTTGGACTCCATCTACATATTTATGAAATGTTAGGGACCTTCGTTTACACAAATTAAATGTTATGGTAAAGTCTAGCAAAATTGAAAAGGTTAGAGACCGCTGCTGCACTTTTCCCTTGAATCTATGGAGCATTAAATTACTTGTTTTAACGAGTATAAATCTATCATCTACTAAATTAAGCGAAGTCCCTATTTGTTTTGCTAAAAAAAAAAAACTGGAAACAAACAGGGTTAAATCACAATTTCTATCACTAAAATGACTAAGTTAATTATTTTTAGTCTCGTCTCAGATGGATGAATAAATCTGAACATCTCAACCACCGATATTAATCTAGGCAAAAAGAAAGTCAATATTGCACCACAAAACAAGGCATCGAATGAATGGACAACTTAGTTCTTTAGGTTAAAACAAAACGTAAAATTTTTCAATCCCGTTAACGTTTTCAATTTTTTAGTGTTGTATAATCAAACTTGATTTTCTAAAATAAAATGTTGATTCATATTTATGTTTTATTGACTATTTTATTATATTTTAATGGCTATTATGAAATTGATTACTTATATATATATATATATATTTTGAATAAAATAAGTAGCCTTATTGTTTAAAATGTTGTTTCTATATGTTAGCTACGATTACACCATTGATCATCGTAGTGTTGGGAGATATGCAAACAAACAAACATAACGGATAATTCTTCTTCCTAGAAGCAAATAAGTAACGTACACTTTCTAACAATTGTATATGCTGAAAATATTCTAAATATGATTAATCACATCAAGCCATAAGAACATAAGCAATTATTTTATGTGAAAAACTTCTCTGGTATGTGGAATTATAATCACAAGAGCTAGTCAAGTCAAAACTTCCACTATCAATCAAATAATGAGTACACAAAGTCTTTTCTATTCACACCTAAAGACTACAATGTATATGTCTTCAATATAATGAAAATCTCTGACCACGAACAACTCATGATCAGAGTTTTGATGAAATCTGGATGCTAGGAAAATGATTTGGACTCTTTTTTCTCCAATCTTGTATTTAAACTCATCCTTTAGAGTTAAAACCCTAATAGGCTTTGTTGAGTTCTCATATCAAATTGTTGAGTTTAAAACACAAATGAAAATAATTTTATTGATATAAAATCACTTACATAATTTAAAAACACACACTACTTAATTAAAATAATACTCACTCAAGGGAGCACTCAATTCACTCTTACACCCCACTAACTCTCACTAATTCTCAATTCTTTCTTACACATACGTATTCTATTCCTCTTTCTCACTACACTTATATATATATATATATATATATGTATGTATGTATGTATGTATGTATGTATGTGTGTGTGTGTGTGCGCGCGCGCGCGTGCATGCGTGATGAAGTTGGTGGCTGAAGCTTCCAAAATATTCCAGATTTATCCATGAACGACAGTGGCAAAAAGGCAGCAAAGGAAAGTTCTTCAATGGTGGTGGAATGGAAAATTTTGTGCAACATTCTAGGTTCTTCTTCTAATGTCAGCGGCTCAAGAAAAATCTAGAAAGTCGATGATGATTCTTCAATTCTCCCCTTCAGCACCGACTTTTCATTTTGACTCTATTCTTTTTCGTTACGTCCAAGTGTCTCTAAAACTCGGTAAATTTCAAATCACTTAATCCTTTCTATAATGTATCCACGACTTCAAATATGTGCCTTTCATATTTTCCTCTTCATTTATTTTTATTTTTATTTTAGTACACTTTGTATTTATGTTCTAATGTCTATTCGACTTCATTATTTGTGGCTACAAATTTATATATACCTTGATCTCTTCTTGTTGACCTGGCCTTACCTCCTCTGGTGCTGTTATCTTATGTGTACACGTCTTTGCATGCTCTTGCTCATTGATTATGTCCATCACATCTTATATTTTCTTGAGCTTTTATTTTACTTCGTTGATTTGTTCTGGCACATTCTCATTCGACTTGTCATCAATTTTTTTTGAATCTAGCAGTTCCACTCTTTGTGGTGTCTACTAAAAATGTGTTTTTTAAAACATTTTATCTGAGTCTAGTAGTTCCTCCCTCTGCGGAGTCCACCAAAAAGACTCTTCATGAACCACGATGTCATCTCCTGCTTCATTGATCCAATCATCTTTTCCCAAGTCATCAATCCAATCATTTTCATAATCCATTTGTTCATGAAGGACCACTACTAGTGGTGATTCATCCTTTATACTTCAATTGGTTTGCTTATCTCGAATGTGTTCAATTACTGTTGTGGATGCAACAACATCCCATTCTTCTTCACTATTATATTTCTCTTGCTCGTTAGAGGTTACTATATTGCCTTCTGTTGGCTCTTTGTTAAACTAATAGTCTCTAACATAATGGCCTCATTTTTCACATACAATCACAAGCCATTAGTTTGTTGATAATCCTTGAACGGGTGGCCTCTTTGGTCGCGGTTTTTTTGAACTCCCCTTATTTGATAACTTCCTTCAACTAGTCTATTAAATTCACCTTCTTTTAGTTTATTATTTTGTTGATGGGCTCGACCTCTTCTTTTATAACTACATATTGCTTCTTTTTCTTTCTTTATTGAGCCCCTAACATATATTTAGTCAGTGCTTCTTGGTTGGCTAGCAAATTTTCGAGATTGACTAACGAAGGTTGCTCTGTCTAACCTTGTATTGTGGCGATGAATTCTCTAAATTCGGGTCCCAGACCATGTATCATTATTCTTCTTATTCTAGACTCTGAAACTTTACTTAAAGAATCTAATTCTGAAATTTCGTGATAAAGAGATTTAACTTTATTAAAATATTGACTTACCGTTTGTTCTCCTTGAGTAATCAAGAATAGCTCATTTTCCAGAAACTGCAACCTCAAGTCATTTTTCTTCGAGAATAGTGTGGCTAGAGTGTCACATGCTTCATTTGTTGTGTTCTTATCCCTTATGTGCTCCAGTATTCTTCTTCGATTGTCGTCTTTATGACTAACATGGCCTTTCCTGCTTTGATTATTCATTTCTTCAGAGCTTTGGCCTCCTTTGGTGGCATCACATGACTTCCATCAACAACTTTCCATAGATCTTGCCCTTGGAGATATGACTCTATACAGGTTTTCCATGTGGTATAATTTTGATTATTGAGCTTCCTTATTCCGCCTACCAATTGTAGGTCACCTATCGTGACTTGATTTACCTCATCGTAATCAAGCAAGTTTTAATAAAGCTTCACAATCTTACTTTGTGCACGAACTTGAGAAGCCTAAAATTTTGTCCCAACCACCTTGCTCTTATACCAAATTGTTGAGCTCTGATACCAAATTGTCGATTTAAAAATCCAAAAGAAAATAATTTTATTGATGTAAAATCACTTATACAACTTAAAAAAACACCATTTAATTAAAATAATACTCACTCAAGGGAGCACTCATTCTCTCACACACACCACTAACTCTCAATTCTTTCTCACACATACACGTACTCTACTCCTCTCTTTCTCAGTATACTTTTTCACTCAGATGTAGCGCGCGCGCGTGCACACACAGACAAACACACACACACACATATATATAATGCTTAATAATACTGAAGATGAGAGTAGCGAAACTATCATTTTCACCAGTTTCATCAATTCTAGCTTTATAAATTTCATCTCTCTCTTCTTGATCAAGGTAGTTATTCCACCATTGTTTCAGTTGTCCCATATATCTTATAACCAAATTATTGGTTGAGGTTTTAGGATTGACACCTTTAGATACATTGGTGCTTTATAGCAAATGGCCATAACTTCCATTAAATGGATAATTTGATATCCATTCATTCCGTCAATATTCCATTCAGTGATATAATTACCATTAAAAGATTTTTGAGATTTTACTCTTTCTTCAAAAAGAAAATCAGGAGGACTATTTTGAGAATAATACGGAGGAATATTAGAATTTGAACCTCTTAATTTATTAATATGAAAATCTTCATTATCAACAAATTGAGATTCAATTTCATCAATGGTATTGATATTTTTTGAAGAAAGGGATAACTTAGATAATTGAGTAGCAAGTTCTTTTATAACTTGCGTCTCATTGTCTAACTTTCCTAATTGAGGAATTGAATTAGAAGGATGATGTTTGAATAAAGAATTACGGGAGTTTACCTTTATCAATGGATTTTGAAATTGATTTCTTAGAATAAGAATTTGTTTCAAATCTGTTGAGCTGAGTACACAAGAATTGTAGAACAATATTTGTATAATTGTTTTGAACTTGAATATTTTTTATATCTTGAGCAACAAACTTCAAGTTCATCTGGTCGTTTGCTGGGTATCCTTTGGAGAGGAGAAGCAAGAGCTTTGGTATTTCTTTGAGAAACTACTATTTCTAGCATAGGAGGATGAATAGCTTAAAAAGTTCCACCCTTGGGTGCTTTCCAAGTCTTTTTTTTTTTTGAAACATTTGTATTTTGAGCATTTTTTGTTTTAGTGGATTTTTGTTGTAAACTTTGAAATATGTCAAATCATAAAAACTTAAATCTTCTGAGAAAACTTCTATTTCTTCCCAAGAAGATATAATTTCTTCTTTTGAAAACCTTTTTTGCAATAATTTTCGAAAACCTTTAACGCTGAGAGTTTTATGAGTTCTGAATTCATTTCTTCTATCAATTATCGAAGAAATAACATTGCATTGATGTTCAAACCTCTCTGAAGGAGGTAACATATCTAACAAAGTCAGCAAACCAGGCTATTCTGATTCATTTTCTTTGTCAATTTGATAATGAGATTTTGGAATATTATGATTGCGATCAACGTTGAAAATCTAACTGATTGAAAAGTATTATTCTTAGATCTATAATCATATTTAGAAGAATAAGATCTTTGAAAAATATTAGAAGAACATAGTTTATCAAAGATAACTTTGACATTTCCATCAGGAAATGAAATAAACTACTCAGGAATTTTGAGAATAGGGGCTGGAACTGGATTTTTAGCATTTTCAAAATCTCATTCTAGTCCACAAATTGCAAGAGTCCAGAGTATTCTCTTAGGAATCATAATATTTGAATGAAGATGATTGACTTCCACCAAAAGATTTTCATCTCCTAGAGAAGATCTAAGAGCATGAATATTGAGTTGAGTGCTCATAAGATTGTAATATATTCTATATATTAAAGCAAACTCTTTTGAACGATCGTCAACATTAAGATTTTTTGTTTGAATATGAAGATTTAGAGCATTAAGAATAGTTCCATCTTAATAACTTATTGAAAATTTTAGATAGCAATTTGAAAAGATAGGACTACTTTTGAGATTGGACTTGAGCATTGAAAGTAATGAATGTTCAAGCCTGAAAAGTCTCTTATCCCTTAAGGTTAAGACAATAGGAATGTCTAGACCTAATCTAAACTAAGGTTTGACAGAAATTTGAACAATACCAACATGACGATATTTGAATTTTTTCTTGTGTGCTCGAATGGCTTCTTTTGAAAAAAAATTTATTTAAATAGTTTGATTTTTGATAGGAATTGTTTGTTCTAAAGTTTTGATAATATAATCTTAACGAAAGTCAAATCTGCCTATTTTTTCTTATCTACCTTTGGAATAGTCTAGTTTTGAAGCTTTTGTTCAATTTGAGCAATTTGAAGTTCATTTGAAGTGAAATCGTTTGATGCAAACGTATGATCTTGAATTTCTTCATCACCATTTTGAAAAATGTTTGAAATATTATATATATTATTTGAACCACTACCTTTACTAAACTAGTTTGACATGAAAGACATAATAGTATATAATTGAAATTACAATAACTCACTATTGTAGGCACAATTGCTACATGATAGACTGATGACATGCAAAGCCTATAACGGGACCACCTAAACGCGTACTCTGGCGACACGACTGACTAACGCTTCAGTAGACTCATGATATGCTCACACCAGTTTCACCTTTGACATAATACCTAAAATAGTTTGACACTATAGCCTCACTCTCAACTCTTAAGGCTCTGATACCAAAGTAGGCCAGAGATGTGGAAGATTGTTCAAGAGCATAGAGATAGCAAAGAAACAGATTTTTGGAATGAAGAAATTTTATTTGATATTCAAAATTGAAATTGAAAATAGAAATTGAAAGATACGATATGAAAATTTTGATAAAGAAAACTTTAAAATTACAAGGATTATCTAAAGCTTTCTTGAAACTAATTTATCTATCGCTAAATCACACTTAAAGAAGTCTTCTATCCTTTGTTTGTCTTTTATTTGCTATAGTTGTCATTTCCCAGCTTTTTGAACTGCGGAATCTACTTTATTAAATTTTAAAACTACTTTAATAAAGTCGTTTGTCCCTTTTTGAGTGCCGGCAAAGGAAGCATGGATAATTTATTTGGTGGCAAACACATTTTGAAAAGTGAATTCTTTGCTCTTTGATAGTCTCTTATTTCATCAAGAAAACTGGGTCCAAATAATCATTTTGAAGGTGTATTTCTTTGAATTTCCTTTTGAGTTTCTTCGTCAATCAAATCATCAATATTGTCTAGACCAAAGCACATATCTTCATTGCTTTGCTCGTAGTCTGTTGAATCAGATTGAGAAGAACTATCATCCTTTGAGTCTGATCTTTTTGATGAGGCTTCAACTAATGAAGCAATTCTCTTAGAAATGGCTTGTAATTCCTTTGGAGTTTTACATTGGTCAAACATAGCCATAAGCTTTGATTTTTCAGCTAAAAGGTCAGTGTGTTTTCCAAGTTCTTTCTTTGACAATTTTGGAACACCGACATTTTTGTGTTCCTGAATCCATGAATTAACTATTTTGGGGCAATAGTTTGTCTCATGGAATTTGGACCACCATTTGATCTTGAGTCTTTGAACTAGTCATTTGACATTATATTCAAAATCGTTTTTTGAATAATCTGATAATTCCAATAGAATACCACGAGACCTTGAGATTTTGAGCAAATTGAAATAAGACATTGTCTTGAGGCTTCAAAAAGGGTTTTGCTTCTTTTTGAAGAGTTTTGAACCCTTGACGTGTAAGACTATGTAAAATAATATTGTCAAGACCAAAATGTTCGAACCAATTTTGAAACTATTTTGGAAAAGTTGACAAACAATTTTGATTGAAAATAATGAACTAAGAGTGAGTTATTGGTCTATAATAGAAATGTTAAACCAGACCTCTTGATTGTCAAAATAATTGAAAAAGAGATTTGAATGAATCGTCTTTTGAGAGATGCATCCACTTTTCTTTCCATAGGTCATCTCCCGGACTTCGTATGACAGTACCCTTTTAATTGAAATTTTAGAAAAATCGATATGAGTTTTCTTTTGAGATTTTGAGTATGTGTTATTATGGTCGATCCTGATTTTATAAGGATGACTTCATAATAAGCTCTTGATTTTTTTTATATTTTTGGGCACGAAATAGAAATTTTTTGGAAAGAGGTTGTCAAGACATTCTTCAAGAGAAGAATATCTATTAATCGAGGATGTTTCCATTTTGAATACAAGAATTTGAATGGATTTAGTAAAATATTGAAATGATAGAGGGGAGTTGATGTCTGGTAATTTCCTAAAGTCTATTTGAAGGGCTTTCTTGAAATTTGAAGGGTTTTCTTCAAAGGATTTTTTACTCTGAGTATTTTGTAAAGATGGGGTTTTTGGGGCTAATGTGGTTTTTTCAGAAGTAGAAGCACTATGTTCTACATATTTTGATCCTTAAAATGAATTTTGAATGTAATCATCTATTGAAAGAATAGGGATTGTGACTTTTTCTTGTTCTTCTTCTTTGAGGAAGAAGAATCCATATCTGTTTTTAAAATTTCACTTAGTTTGAAAATCTCTCTAATAATTTTCACATTTTTCTCTTTGTTTTGCAAGAACTCACTAGTGAGGAAGTTCGCAAGAAGTTTGATGATCCTTGTATATATAGAATTTCGAAATCAAAGCAAGATGAATAACTTTCCATCTTGCGAAAATTTGTTTTGAAACAAGGTTTTTTACGTCTTTTTGCAAGACTTTCTTTGAAACTTTATAGGCGGTCTTTGAAACAAACTTTAAATCATCTTGAAATCTTGAAATACATAAAATAATTGATAAAATTTCTTGTTTGATAGTGAAATAGTTCTTTTGAGGACCAATCCAAACATTAGAATGAAATCTGACTAGCTGCTCTTAACAAGACTCTTTTGAAATCTGCTTTAAAACACCACCAGAAACCAATATCTGGGGCATCGGTTTCAACTATAATTGAGGTAGTAGGATCCAATATTAATAGGCATGGTATACTTTTGATAGCTTTTTTGACTTTTTGTAAAGCCACAATATGCTCGTGACTTCATGGGACCGAATTCTTTTGGAATCTTTTGAAAAGGTGGCATATAGGATCCTTATCTCTTTGATAAAGTCACATACATAATTGACACAACTTAAAAAATTTTGAAGACTATTTTTGTCCAAGATTTCGTTAGGAAATTTTTCGATAAAATCTAGACCTCTTTAAATGGATATAATGGTTCCTAAATGGATGTTATGCCATAAGAACCTAATGCTTGTTTGGCATAAAACAACCTTTTTAGCAGAAACTGGTAAACCATTATTTTTGATAACATGAACGAATATATTTAGATGCTTAAAATGTTGTTCTAAACTTTCTGTAAAAATTAGAACATCATCAATGTAAATAATAATGAAGTTTGAATAAGGATTGAAAATATCATTCATGATCTTTTGAAATTCAGAAAGAGAGTTTTTTAGGATGAATGACATAACATTCCATTCATATGGCCAAAAGGAATATTGAACGATGTCTTGTATATGTCTTCTTCCTTAATTTGAATCTCCCAGAAGCCTGACTTCATATAAAATTTGGAGAAGATAACAGCCTTGAATAACCTATTTAGTATGTCTTTCTTTTGAGGTAATGGATCCATTAAAGAGCTTTATTGAGGGGTTTATAATTGATAATAAAATGAGGGGCTCATCGCTCAATCTCAGCAAAATTATTGATGTAAAATGCCGAACAACTCCATTGTGATTTACTTGGACGGATAAGCCTTTTATCCAGTAAATCATTGACTCCTTTAATACAATGATCAAGTAACTCCTTATTCATTTGAATATGACGTGAGTTGGTGTGAATATTTGATTCATGAAAATTATAAGTATAAATAAGAGAAAGTCTATTAACCCGAACTTGAGAATATTTGAGTATGAATATTTGATTCATGAAAAACAACTAGCTCCTACGCGCTGAGATGCCGAAATTAATTCGAAAGAAAGTCTATTAACCCTAACTTGAGATAGACATTGAAGGGTGTCATAAATACAACCTTTTAGAGGATTTTGGAGCATACTTCGATGGCCGAGAATCTAGAGAACAAGATAATTGAAGAAAGAGATGGCGAGAATTCAACTCCAAATTTTTTTTTTCTCTTTTTCTTATCAGTGTTTATGATTATGAACTTAAGTTTTCCTTATTTTTCAATCATGAACTAATTCATTCATCTTGGGGATTCATGTAATCTATACTTGCTACTATGTTTTGATTTTCAAAATATATTTCTTTAAGATTTTCTTCTAGTGTGATTTGTTGTTAATGTTTTCAATTAGCTGGACATTAATTGATTGATTTGATGTTTAAGATTCGACACTCGAGAGAGAAAATTTTGAATGTGATCATAGAATAACACAACATAGAATTTATAGGTTTCGAGAGAAAGTATAAATCGTTTGAAGCTTGTTACAAAATAATGTAATCGATTCTCATAATTTTGGTTTGTAATAGAGATATTGGAATCAGAATTTAGGAATGATTTTCACTCGGCAGTCAAGATAGGGAGTAGAAATGTATTAGGGTTGTTTGTTTATACACTAGAAAAATCAATTGGAAATAAATAGCGAAGTAAGAGACATTGTTTACGGTTAGATAAAATCAAAATCCTAGGCTCTTCTTATATTGTTTGAATCCTTAAGAAATGGTATTCTATTGTTTAGTCAAACTTTCGATTTAGATTAAGTTAAATTACATTGATCTCATTATTTCGATTGTCTAGATAAAGTGAGTTTAGTACTTAGTAGATAGTTAATTATCAATGACTGTGGGTTCGACATTCTAACTCATCATTATATTATAAAATTTGACACCGTACGGTAAAATTTCAACTAACAATATACTAGAGTTTAGGTCAACCAGTTAAAAATCAATCCATATTAAAGGTCACCTTACAACACCAATGACCACTCACAAATATACTAACAAGAGCTTAGTGTGTGCAGTGCAAAATGATACATGAAAAACTTATACCAAGTACTCTAAACAAGTTCTAAACTTAGTTTATGAAAACTTTGGTCATCATTCATTCATTTTACTAGTACTCAATCACAAAATAACATGTTCAATCAATTCAAAGTGTTTTGTCATTAAAACATATTTTTCCTTTTTTTTTCATATGTTTTTTTAAAAGGATAATGCAGAAAATGAGATTAAAAAAATCATAATACAAGCATGAATACGTAGACATAATGAAGTTGAAAAGGTATGCACTTAAAGACATACTCAAGGAGCTACACAGACACTCTTATCCTTAAGAGCAACGTAAGCAACACCATAATTCAATTCATCGCTATGTCCTGTGATTTTACTCTTTTTTACACAAATATTTCTAGAAGAAGAGGTATCTTATTCAAGTAACTCATCATTTATGTAAAGTGATTAACTTGATTAGTTAAGAACCTAACATGAGTAGTGATATCATCTTTGTTATTTCTAATTTAAGAGCTTGTGGCGCCTAAGTCTCACGTGACATAGCTCATCACATTTGTGACACGTGGGAATGAACCTAGGAACAACTCTAGGTTTCAAGTTTTGGACTTTAGATTTAGTAACCCTATGTTGCATAGATCATCTCTCATAGGACTCCTACACTTTTGGTCTTGGTAGAGGCTGATACAAATGTGGTTTTAGCTACCACGTAAGCCTAAACCTTCTACTACCAACAGATTTGTTTAATCTTGGGATATTGTCAATCTTCTTAGATCCACTTGAAAATGAATGAAATTGTTTATTGGATTTCTCAAGATCACTCACTAGAGTCTTAATCTTATTTTCTAAGGACCCTTTCTCAAACTTCAACTAGTTGATTTCTCAAGTTTGACTTCTAGTCTTTCATTTTTTAACTTAATATCTTGCCATTTCTTAAAGGCTGGGCTATTTACCTTCTTCAACTTAAGTCTCCCCTCAAATAGCTGGCCATAAGCCTCGTATATATCCCTTTCATCTTTTCATTCTTCCTGTGAAGAGTCATATTGCTTTATATCCTCCACTATCTCCTCTTTCTCCACATGTTCATTATTAAATATAGAGGTGAAAGCCACATTATTCAGACCCTTATCAGTATTGGAATTCTCACTTTGATCATCGGAACTAGACTCACCATCAGTGAGAGTGATATTCATAGCCTTACCTAGGGTTTTTTTATAACTTGGGCACTTTCTCTAATTGTCCAAACTTCTGACAATCATGGCACTTAACAAATTAAGACCTCTTCCTAGCATCTTTAGTGTCTCTCTTCTCTCTTTTTTCGTTCTTATATTTACTAAAGTCACCCTTAAACTTCTCAAAATATCTCTTATTGTTCCTAAAGAAATTTTTAAATTTCTTAACAAAGTAGTCAAACTTCTTATCTTTTTAAGTGTCATCATCAGTCTATCACTAGTCTCTTTATTAACAGTGTCAATGGCTAAAGACTTATTTTTCTTAGACAGAGATAGGCTAAGTTTGTATATTTAGAGTGACCTACAAGTTCTTCTATCTTAATTAGATCTAGATCTTTGCTTTCCTCAATATTCATAACCTTAGGTCAAAGTTTTTTAGATAGAGATCTTAGAACTTTNTTTAGAGTGACCTACAAGTTCTTCTATCTTAATTAGATCTAGATCTTTGCTTTCCTCAATATTCATAACCTTAGGTCAAAGTTTTTTAGATAGAGATCTTAGAACTTTTCTCACAATTTTGATCTTAAGATCAATTACCAAGGTTGAGGCCCGGCTAACAAAGGTACTAAAACCTTCTAGCTGGTGGTAAAATCTTGGTTGAAACTATAATTCATTATGTCATTCAGATTAAAATAGATTCATCAAAAGATTCATCATCTTTCATCCTAATTTTCTCAAATCTAGTGGTCAACATCTGTAGTTTAGAGTTTTTCACGCTCTTAGTTCCGACATGTGTGTTTTCTGAGATACTCCAATCTTCTTTAGCAGTCCCACACAGAGACACACGTTTAAACTCTTCAAGGGAGATAGCCATAATGATGGCGTGAACACCTTTTCTATTCAAATTACTCTCAGCTAAATCATTTTTAGTTCAAGTGGAAAAATATGTAGGTATATTAACACTAGCAACATATGTAGATGAGGTTGTCCAACCCTTTTCAACACTCACCCAAACTCTCCCATCCATAATGATCGTTTGATTTCCCGTAAGTGAACGGGATCAAGAACAAGTAATAAAGTAGTGAATAGAGTGTCAAATACACGAGGACTACGTGTTTGATCGAGTTAAAATTAATTCTAACTTTAATTGAATAGCAAACAAATTTTGTAATTTTTTTATTCTAATAGCTAAATTATGAATTAAACAAATGAAAGTATGTAAACGTGTTTTTCAAATATGTGAGATGCATTGCTAAGATTTCGATCCTCCGTATTATTCTATTTTTAGTGTAATAATTAAAACGACAATTTGAAATCATTCATGTTAGTCAATGTTCCTAATTTAATGAAAGCCTCTCTCGATCGCGATCAATTTTATTACTCTCATGCGACCCTTCTATCTCTTGATGAAAGATATAAACATTATAAATACATTAACGAGTACTAGAACACCTATTGAAATCATATTAAGCATATATGTATATCTCTATCCTCTATCGAACCTTACAATGTTTATTATAATGTGCTTAAACCCTATTGTCTATCTCAATAACAATAAAATTTACTAAAAATTCAATTGGTGATCAAGCAATTGGAAAGAACGATAAAAATGATAATAAACATCCATATATCAAATTAAAGTCAAAATAATTAATTGAATATTCACAAATCAAATCAAATTAAAGTCAAAGTAATTAATTAAAAACTAAAAATATCATAACAAGGGTTCATCTCATCCTACCAATGTATAAAATTAGCATTACATATCAAAATTACAAGAAATCATATTTAAGTGAAATGATGTAACCTGAAATTTTTATAAATTGAGAAGATGAAGATGAATTTTGAAATATTGAATCTCTTCAATGGTTTCTTGATGAGTTTTCACTTGCACATTTTCTTCTTTTCCCAAAAATCAAATTTGAATATTCACTTGATTGAATTCTTGCAAGTCCCCTTCAATTCTTTTACAAAAATTATGAATTCTCCTACTTTGATGATAATAATTAATGAATATTGGAGTATGAGATGTATATGAGAGGTCTCCCATATGTATTATGCTGTTAGGTATTTATAGGAGTCGAAAATTAGTTGAAAATCACGTCTAAATTGGTTTCTAAAAGAGTTCCAATCGAATAAGGAAAGTTGCATTCGCGAGCGGATTTTTTTATCTCTGCACAACAGTCAGTATTTTATTCATAACTTTTTCTTCCGATATCCGATTGAGGATATTCAAATTTCTCGAGAAAGATAACTCAAAGAAATACAACTCAGATAGAAATAGAAGTTTCCCAATTCTGGTGTTTACTATGCAAAAGCATTGGTCTTAATCTTTGACTAAAAATGTAGAATATAAGTTGTGTGATTGAATATTGAATTTGATCATATTCCATTTATTTTTGAGTTCTGGTTCCATCCAATTGTCTCCTAACAATCTTCAAAGTATCTTTTTATGTCCGAATCAACTATTGAATTTGCAATTTGGTCCTCAAACTTTGGATTTTGCCATTTTTTTTTACCAATTTTCACTTCTTTCTTTCCATTCCTTGTTCAACTATTGAGTTTTACATATATAACGTAACATAGAACAATTTAGGATATATTTTGTCAGAAGAACTATCAAATATCGCTATTTAGACACCGAATAAGTGTATAAAATACACTTATCACATAGATTTTAAAAAGACTCACATAAACCTTCTTGTAAACGTAATTGCTTCCATAAAAAATGTGGAGGACCAGTTAATGATTGACTTATCTAAATAAAATTGGGTCAACAATCAAATTAAGGCTCTGATACCAATTGAAATAAACAAGGTTCGAACCGACTAATACCTAAAGGGGGTGAATATGTGTAATATACGAAATTAAAATCAAATAAACAATAACATATACGAGCATAAATATCAAAACAGTAAAGTAATCAATACCTAGATTTGTTTACGAAGGAAAATTCCTTGAAAAAATCTTCAAGAGAAAAAAACCTTTGAGTATACTAGTAAAAGATCCACTAGAAAATATTTAATTTATAGGATTGGTCCAGAAGAACTAAACCTCAGTGGACTCTGACTACCAAATATGTAATCACCGAAAAACTCCTCGATGACACTAGCTTCAGAACCTCTCGACTTCTTTTCCCTTAATGGATCACCAAGAACAAACTTGTTCTTCACAAACTAAAACTCCAGTTACTTCTTTAGATCCTTAGAATTCTGATGATAATTGGAAGATGTTTATTTGGTAAAGGGTCTTGTTGGTGTTTTGATATTTTGGACTATTTTGTTGCTTTGATCTTGTGGTTGAATCAAGAAAATTACAGATTGTGTATTGATCTTCAACAAAATGTTTTCTTGAATTAATGAAGGCTCAACCCACTTACAGGTAGGGATGTAAACGAGCTTAACTGAGCTGGCTCACGAGCTGAAACTAGTGGCTCGAACATGGCTCGAGTAAAAAATGGCCTGAGCTTTTTTTTAACTAAGGAGCAAAAGCTCGATTGAAAAATCTTGGCTTGACTCAAGCCTTATTGAGCCAAGCCGAGCCGGCTCAGTATTTTTCCTTTCGGTTTCAGGCAGCTATGTTGCCTTTTGTTTGACTTCTAACATGGGTCGGCCCCTGTGGCTCGACAGGTCCAGCATAGGCACGGGCTGATGCTCAATAATGAGGCTCAGTATTTCCGAGCTACGAGCCGGACTTTTTTCAGCCGAACCCTGGACTGCCCGAACTGACGAGCTAAATTGACATCCCTAACCATAGGGACGAACAATGGCTTGGGTATTTATAATATAGTGCTTGAAGACGTTTAGAATTGTAAAATAGACTAAAAATCGCGATTAGGGTTTGGTCAATTAACAAGACCGTTCGAGCGGTCATGTGACGCACAACAAGCGGTCATGCCATTGCTAAAACCGCTCGAATTGTTGCCACGCTATCAACAAGCGGTTTTTTCTCGTCTTTATTTTGTTTAGCTGACATTGATTCCATCCACAGACACTCTCAACTCCCGACAACTTGACCCTAATTACAACTCGATTAAATGACATTTGGACACGGAACTTGCCAATACACTTTAGGTCTAACAAATATATTCTCCACCCACAAGGTGAATGCTAATGGTAATTCGTCACCAACTAGGTGGCTAACAACAATGACGTAAAACCTCAATAACTTTGGATCTGAGGAAAATAAACGTAAAAGAGGAAACGACGAATCATCCAGTAGACTCGGAGTCTGAATGCCTCAACAACGTACTTAAGATTAAGAGAATAGAAAAATCAGGGTCAAATTTTTCGTTATTAAAACTAATAAACCAGCGCACTCTTTTCCCTACAAAATTCTTTCACAATTTTTCTCACTTTTATTCTCTTCTTGCCGCATAATATTGCACGGTTTCTTATTCAATTCTCTCCTCAGCAAACTAATTGTTGGCTGCTCTTTTATATTATGATCACCATGGAGATAGTGTTGGATATATATCCAAATATATTATTCCACATTATGCTTAAATATTAATTTATGTAATTTAATTATTTTTATAATTATCTTTAATATTTGAACAAATATTAAAATATTCCATTACCACAGATAATAAATTGAATACTTAAGTCATTAAGTACAAATATATTTAATTTATAAAGTGATAAAAAATAATTGTCGACGACAAGTAAATAAAGCCGGTACATCATTTTGATAAAGTGATATTATCATTATTAAAGTTTATTTAGACTTTAGTAATTAAGATGATGATGATGATGATGATGATGATGATGATGATAATAATAATAATAATAATAATAATAATAATAATAATAATAATAATAAAGATTATTGGACAAAACAAAGTAACATTTAATACTGTGAAGATCATGCAGATTTAAATATTATTGACAGTAAACATATAAATCTTCAACGGATCATCGTGAACGTTAATTATTAATTGGAGTTCTTTGAGTTAACAAAGAATGACATTAATTATATAATCAATACTTCATTACTTTGGGAATTAGAATGAATTAATTGACGACCATATTTTCGTATTATGGAATCCTTCATCTATTTTTATAGGAACGTCATTAACACAAGATTTTTTTACAACGGGCAATACAATCTGAGCTCAATAAATTCATTGTCATGATTCGATCACAAGAAATTATATAAATGAAAAAATAGAACTTGTGGTATTATATAAATAATTAAAATTCACTTATTAATTTTAATGATAGATGAGGACGAATTATTAACAACATGCCAAGAGGGAAAAACTTCAATAATTTTAAATAATTTACGAGTGAAATTCGATCGTTTGTGAATATAGTCGAAAATAATTAATTAATCTTGAACCGTCAAGAGTTGATCGGTGTAAGAATTAATTAATTGGAGCTTAGTTGAGTTAAATTATTAAATTTATAATTTAACAACGACTACAGAATTACATATCAAAAATTAAAATCAATTTCAAGCACATTACTAGGCAGGTTTCGTTATGAGGAAATTACACTCACACACGTATTTAAAATTTCCAATTTAAAAATCAGGTTTGGAGTTTATTTATACAAAATTCAGGTATCTCATTATAAATATTATATATTAATTCATTTCTATCTAAATTATAATTACCGAAATCCTAAAAACTCTCTCATCTCCCGCCTCTCTCTTCTTCCTTTCTCTCTCTATCGCCTCTATTTCTATCTAAATTATAATTACCCAAACCCTAAAAATCAAAAAAATCATTTATCACATTCTCTCTAACCTCTCCTTCTCTCTTATTTGGTCGTCTCTCTCATCTCTCGCCTCTCTCTTCTTTTCGCCTCTCTCTATCACCACTCTCTCTTCTTCCCGCCATGACGTCGAAATCTGGCATATTACCGTCGTAGGGAGGTTGAAGCGATAAGTGGCTGAGTAGAGGGGTGATGCTAAGAAAATCAAGCAGAGGAGGCTGAAATTGGCGTGGATGCGGCTGCAGGGTTTGTGATCTGTGCGAGGACTGCGGGATTTGTGATATGTGTGGAGGAGGCTGAAATTA
>CAIGRP010075552.1:0-15106 GCA_903798385.1 Fraxinus cuspidata | reverse complement strand
TTATAAACTTTGGAAAATTGATTAGAAATAATTATATAATTAAGAATCATATTTGATAATTAGGTGAAATTATAACCTTAGGCTTTCTCACTAGTTATTCTTCTAGCTTGCATTTTTTTGTTAAATTCATCACCATATTAGTTTAACAATATTGATTATAACATTCATTCATCTAGAAAAAACAGAGACTATATAATTATAGTATTGCAATCCATGTGGGTTCGACACTAACTCCGTTATTATATTACAAAACTTGACACCGTACACTTGATGTATAAATCACGTTATAGAAAACGTGTGACAAGAGGATCTTCTGTATAAATTAAAGAAGTTTTTATATGGCTTTAAGCAATCTCCACGAAAATGGTACAAAAAGTTCGACTCCCACATGGTTCAGATTGGCTACAATCGTTGAGAGTATGATTGTTGTGTTTATTACAGAGTTCTTGAGGATGATTCATATATTCTTTTGATGTTGTATGTGGATGACATGCTAATTGCTACTAAGAACATGGATGAGGTATATAGATTGAAATCTTTGTTGAGCATAAAGTTTGATATGAAAAACTTGGGACAAGCTAACAAAATTCTTAGCATGTGGATCAACAAAGATGAGAAGGCCAAAAAAATTATGGGTGTCTCAGAAAAATTATTTGAAGAAAGTATTAGAAAGACTTAGCATGTCTGATACAAAACTAGTGAGTACTCCATTGACAAATTACTTTAGATTGTCTACTAATCAATGCCCAAAGAATGAAGAAGAAACTACAAAGATGTAAAAAGTGCCATATGCCAGTGCAGTGGAGTGTTTGATGTATGCAACATGCAATTATTGTGGTGAGCAAGTACATGGCTAATCCCAGCGGAGAGCATTGGAGAGTTGTAAAGTAGATTTTTAGGTACTTGAGAAGTCTAATGGAGTGGGATCCTGTTTGAGAGACAACATGATGATGTTTCAGTTCAGGGATATCTAGATGCAGATTATGTAGGCGATTTGAATGACAATGGGTCTCACACAAGTTATACTCGCTGGGGGGCCTATATGTTGGAGATCAATGGTACATCACTTGTGGTATTATCCACGACCGAAGCAGAGTACATGGCGATGATTGAGGCAACAAAAGAATTATTGTGGTTGAGAGGGCTTGTCAAAGAGCTTAGGATCAAGCAAGATGGAATGAAGTTGTATTGTGATAGTTAAAGCGTCGTCTTCTTAGTAAAGAACCAGATTTATCATGCAAAAATCAAGCACATTGATGTGAGATTTCACAAGATAAGGGAGTTGGTTACTTTATGAGAACTGTTGCTAGAGAATGTGCATGCCTCAGAGAATGCAGCAGACATATCGACAAAGTCAATCACAATGGACAGGTTTAAGCATTGCTTGAACTTGATTAATATCTCTAAGTACTAGAAAAGATGTGTCTCAACCTATCGATCCCAAATGGTGTTTTTCTCAGACTATATTTTTCAATTGTTTTTCCTAATGGGAGTATGATTGCCAAGGTGGAGATTGTTTTGTATGTGACTCATATAGAATGGAATACAGGATTACTGGAAGAAAAGACCGATGTCAAAGTATAGCGAAGTGGAGTGAGGAAGGCGAAGCGCACCGAACTGGCTATGGGTATTTTCTTGTATGGCCACCAAAGTCTTATATGGGCCAAGACTAGGGTTAATATATATATATATATATATAAGAGATCCCAACTTTTGAGTTAAAGCATTTGCCATCACACTTTCACCTAGTGAGTCTATTATCCTTTCATTTATCATTGTTAATGATTTGACAAACTTAGGAAAGAAGAAATTACTAAGGGTACATCAAGAACGCAAAATAGCCATTGATTGGACAATAGTACGTATTCGGGGATTAGTCCTACTCTTTCCATGCACAAAATCCTCATAAAGGATAAATCAAAGCCATTCGTAGAACGGCAGCACATATTGTATCCTACTTTGAATGAGGTTGTTAGAGGAGAAATTCTAAAGTTGTTAGATGATAGAATCATTTATCCAATATCATATAGTTCATAGGTTTTAGCCCATTCCATGTGATATCTAAAAATGGTGGAATTATAGTTGAGAAAAACGAGAACAATGAGCTCATCCCAACAAAATTAAGTAAAAGGGTAAAGGGAATGCATGGGCTACCGAAAGCTACAAACTGTTTGTAGGCCACTATAGTTATTGTTTCTTGGATGGATATACAAGTCACAGTAAAATTCCTATTGCACCAAAAGATCAAAAGAAAATTACATTCACACATCCCTATGATACTTTTCCCTCTAGGAGAATTCCCTTTGATCTATGGAACGAACCCGCTATAGTTCAACATTCCATGATGGTCATGTTCTCTGACTTGGTGGAGTGACATATCGGGTTATTTATGAATGACTTTTCTATTTTTGGAGATTCGTTTCACAATTACTTGCAATACTTATCTTAAGTATTACAGCGATGTAAGAAAGTAAATTTTGTGTTCAATCAGGAAAATTACCATTTCATAGTAAAGGAAAGGATTGTTCCGGGACAATGAATATCTACTCAAGGTATTGAAGTTGACAAAGCAAACATACAAGTGATTGACAAATTACAGCCACCAACTTTAGTTAAGAAAATCAAAAGCCTTTTGGGACATGTAGGATTTTATAGGAGGTTTATTAAGGATTTCTCTAAGATAACAAAGCCATTATGCGTCTTATTGGAAAAGGATGTGTCATTTTACTTTTATGATAAGTGCCTCCCAGCTTTCTTAACATTTTGAAGGACAAGTTAATAATTGCATTGGTTACAGCTACACCCTATTGGAATTACCATTCGATCTTAAGTATGATGCTAGTGCATGTGCCAGTAGGCACATTTCTTAAACAACATGGGAAGAAAATTGTACGTGCCATACGCTAAGCCAGCAATAACAGATGCTCATATCAATTATACCACAACAAAAAGAGAGATGTTAGCAGTAGTATTTATGTTTGACAAATTTAGCGAAATCTAATAATTAGGTTAAAAGTAATAGTCTACACTAATCATGCACCGTTAATATTTTGTTTTGGAAGAAAGACGTCAAATCCGGACTTATTAGATGGGTGTTATTGCTACAACAGTTTGATATTGAGATCATGATAAAAAGGAAATAGAAAATTAGGCTACAAAAAGAACCAGATGAATTGGAAATTAATAAAATATTTCCAGATAAGTAGATTATGTACGCAAGGAAGATACCATGGTATGTACACATTGTCAACTATTTAGCCAGTGGTGTTGTAAACCTGAATTTCTCTTATCACTAAAAGAAAAAATCTTCTCCGTGAAGCTATTATATTATTGGATAGAACCATATTTATATAGAAGAGGGACATATCAGATGATTGGGACATATCAGATGATTAGATGTAAACCAGAAGATGATACGAAACCAATATTTTCACTAGTTCATGCATCAGCTTATGACGGTTACTTTGGTCTTACTAATATAGCTGGGAAAGTGCTTAAACATGGTTTCTACCGGCCAGCATTGTTTAAGGATGCTTAAAGTTTTTGTAAATCATGTGAAAGGTGTTAAGGCATTGGTATCAGCCCGATATGAGACACCACTTAACAATATATTGGAAGTAGAAATTTTTATGTATGGGGCATAGATTTCGTGGGATAGTTCCCCTCATCTTACAAAAATTAATATACCATAATAGTAATGGACTATGTATCTAAACGTATAGAAGCAAATGTCTTGCCAACTAATGATGCGAAGGTGGTTGTAAGGTTTATGAAGTACATATTCAACACATATGGAGTACCTCTAGCTATAATTAGATATAGTGGACTTCTACAATAATTTATTCAAAGTAGTGTTATACAAATATGGGTACAACCTAGGATAGCCACCGCACGCCATCCTCATACAAGTGGACATGTGGAGACTTAAAACATAAAGTTAAAAAGGATCTTGAAACTCGGGTAAATGCATCATGCAGGGATTGGTCCAAAAATTTAGATGATGCATTATGAGCATATCACACAGCTTTCAAGACACCAATTGAGATGTCTCCATATCATTTGGAAGGCATATAATTTACAAATAGAATTCAATCATGAAGCCTAATGGACACTAAAGCAGTTGGATATGTATTTAAAAAATGCTGAAGAAATAAGAATTTTACAGTTACATGTTGTGGAAGTATTCAGATGGGATGCCTGTGAAAATGCTACAATCTACGAGGAACGTACAAAACAGGCATGACAAAAATACTTACTAAAGAGTTTTTCAAATTTGGGGATCAAATGCTCTCGTACAACTTCAAATTAAAACTTGTTCATGGGAAAATTGAAGTCTAAATGATTTGAACCTTTCACAATAGCCCAAGTATTTCCCTACGATATAGTTCAATTGGACCATCCAAAGAAGGATAATTTCAAAGTCAAGGAATAATGAGTGAAGCATTATATGGAGGACTTTCCCACTGTAAAGTCTACCATTGATATCGTTGTTCTTTAATGATCGTGGCACAAAGTCAAGTTGAAAACTATAAATTAATAACTAATGTGAAGCAACCCACTTTTCTAAGTCCTAAACTCTTTTAACTTTTCATTATTGCATTGAATATTGAATTTAGGAATACATTTTGTACATAGGCACATTTCGTTAGAAGTTAAAAAAAATAGCACATTAAGTCATGCGATCGCAAGCTTAATCAAAAACTAAGTAATGGAGCCAATGGCTCCAATGTGCGATCGCACAGCCTAACACCTTGCGATTGCATGGAATTTAAGGTCCCAACCATTCCAAACTAACCGAACCCTCTCCCAAACATCAAATCTTCGAAATTTTCTTCTCACTCTTCTTATAAATCAACACAGAAATCGTCCCTAATATAATATCCTTCAAGAACTCGAGTCTAACATCAATTTAGGAGGATTCGAACATCAATTATCAACAACAAAATTCACTAAAT
This sequence comes from Fraxinus cuspidata, assembly GCA_903798385.1. Taxonomy (NCBI): domain Eukaryota; kingdom Viridiplantae; phylum Streptophyta; class Magnoliopsida; order Lamiales; family Oleaceae; genus Fraxinus; species Fraxinus cuspidata. The sequence goes on along the minus strand of CAIGRP010075552.1, from coordinate 10,151 downwards.
CTGAAAAATTGGAGGAAAGTTGCTAGAAGTCTAATTTCATATGAAATAGGGAAATTCGATTTCTATGAAAAAAGAGTGATAAGGAGACCATAAAATCTTGGAGTGATAAGATTGTCAAATTCAAACAAAAGGATAAATGTAAAATTATTAATTTGTTATTTGGTAGGGTTACCCTTTTTTTGGATAAACACTAGCTACAATAATAATGGAGATATCCTCTTTTCTCTTGCACCAGCAACATTTCTGCCTCAAGCTTTCCTGTGCAGCAGCCTGGATCAATTCTCCATCATCATTTCTTGACACTTCATGTTGTAATACCCGCCCACATGATGGAGAGTAGAGATTAACTATTCCCATCTTGAAGAGGTCAGTGTTAAAAATGTGAGAGGATAGTGCCTTAGTAAAAATATCAGCTAACTGGAACTAAGTACCAACATAAGCTATGCAGATGCTCCCTTCTTGTAATTTGTCATGGATTAGGTGACAATCGAGTTCAATGCACTTCATATGCTCGTGAAATACTGGACTGGAAGCAATATGTAATGCTGCTTAATTGTCGCAGTAAATAACAGCAACTTGTAAGTGCAGAACTTGAAGATCTGTCAAAATGTACCTCAGCCAAGTAAGCTGAGAACACGTGGCTGCCATTGCTCAATACTCAGCTTCGGCTGAAGATCTAGAAACAAATGTCTACTTCTTTGATTTCCAGGATATGAGAGAATCTTCTAATAGGATACAATAATCAGTCAAGGATCTTCTGGTGTTGGGGCATGAGGCCCAATCAAAATCACAATAACCTGTCAACTGCAATGAAGATGAAACACAGAAGAGTAAACCTTGTCGTGGAGCTGCTTTAATGTATTCGAGAACTTTATGTGCTATTTCCAAGTGAAGATCAGTAGGATTAGCCATGAATTGGCTTAAATTCAGAACGCTTTAACATAGATCTGGTCTTGTGATTGTAAGATAGAGGAGTCTCCCAATCAATCTTCTATAAATACTTGGATCCGTCAAAGCCTCTCCTGCATCCTGCATCTTTGCTAAGTTTCAAGTTCTGGTCCATAGGAACTTTAGCTGGCTTAGAGCCAAGTGTACCTAAGTCGGCCAAAATGTCCAAAGCATATTTTCTTTGATAATTTTTTATGCCCTTAGTTGTCCTAGCAACTTCAATCCCCAAGAAATACCTTAGAGAACCTAGGTCTTTAATCTTGAGTTTCTGGTTCAAAAAGTGCTTAAGTTTAGTAATTGATTCTTAATTGTTGGTAGCAACTACAATACCATCAACATAAACCAATAGTGCTATAAAATAATCTCCATTCTTTTTGATGAATAAACTATAATCAGCTTTAGATTGTGTAAAACCAAAATCAACAAATGAGGTTGAAAACTTGGAGTACCATTGCCTTGAGGCCTGCTTAAGGCCTTACAAACTTTTAAGAAGTTTACACACTTGTTGTGGTCCTCCTCTATTATAATCTGGTGGCTTACCCATATATATTTCTTCTTGTAAATCTCCATGAAGAAATGTGTTGTAAACGTCAAATTGATGCAAAAACTAGCCTTGAACGGCTGCTATAGATAATAAGCACCTCATTGTAACCAATTTGGCAACCGGAGAAAATGTGTCATGGTAATCGACCCCCTCTTGTTGTGTATAACCCTTAGCCATTAGTCATGCCATGTACCTCTCAATAGAGCCATCTAAATTATATTTAACCTTGTAAACATATTTACAATCAATGGCATTCTTTCCAGTAGGCAAATCTGTTATGACCCAAGTATTATTCTGTTCTAAAGCGAGTAATTCAGATTGAATTGCCTCACACCAGTTAGGATCCTGTTTGGCTTGTCTATAAGTGCTAGGTTCAGGTTGGTTGCAAATTGAAGACGAAAATGCCCTAAAACCAGATGACAGATTTTTATATGAAAGAAAATAGGTTTAGGGAAAATGTGTACCTGAAGAAGGAAATTGTGCCTTGTCCATCGATTGAGCTGAGGATTATGGAGCCCTTTTGTTTCTAGTAGATCTGCGAAGGGGAAACTCGAAGGTTGGTCATTTGAATATGGCTGTTCAGAGGAGTTGGTATGTATATGAGGTGAAGGTATTGAAGGCTCTAAATGTTGAGACATCAAGAACAAGAGAAGCTCTGTCACAAGACATAAGAGGAACAGATTCAGATGAGAATGGAGTATTTGACTCATTTTGGTATGATGAGAAACGAATTCAGGGAATTCTTTGAGCAGTAGGAGACTGAGGATCTTGAACATTGGTAGGTGTAGAATCTGTAGCGTCTGTGGTGAAAGAAGGAAAACCAATATCAGAAATCTGAGAAGATGAAGCACTTGAATCAGTTTGAAAATGAAAGATAGTCTCATAGAACACATCCCTTGACAGAAAATGGAATGGCTATCAAGATCAAGCAATTTGTACCCTTTAACCCCAAAAGGATACCCAGAAATATGCATTTTCTTCCCCATAGGGTCAAATTTTTTTCTGCCATGGCCTAAAGTGGATGCAAAACATAGACATCCAAAAACTTTCATGTGTTTATAGGAGTGTTTGGTCTTGAATAGAACCTCATACGGAGTTTTATTATCAAGCAAAGGGGCGGGTAGGTATTGTATTGATCAAATAAGTGGCAATTAAAATACAGTCATTCCAATATTTGAGGGAAAGATTGGATTGAATTTTTAAAGCTCGGGCGACATTCAATGGATGCTGATGTTTTCTTTCCACCATGCCATTTTTGTTGTGGTGTCTCAACACAACTCTTTTGGTGAATAATCCCTTTTTTGCTGAAAATATTTATCATCTGAAACTCTATACCATTGTCACTCCTTAAAACTGTAATTCTAGCCCCAAACTGATTCTCAACAAGATTATAAAAGGACTCAATGCATTGTCTAACTTTAGAGTTGTGTTTGAGCAAATAAACCCAAGTACTTCTTGAAAAAATCATCAACAATGGTTAAGAAAAACTTGGAACCATCATATGCCATGGCTGAACATGGCCCCCCAAATGTCGCAATGAATAAGCTCAAACATATGAGAAGACTTATGATTGCTAGAAGAGAATGGAAGGTGGTGATGCTTAGCCATATGACAAACAGAACATGAATGGCAATACTACGGACATCATTGTCAATTACAATAGGATCATCAATAAGCTTGAGTCTAGAATAAGAAACATGTCCTAATAGACAATGCCAAAGATTAGAATCATGAACAGTGTCAATAACAGCATAAGAAACAAAAATGTCTCTATTTATCAGCACATTTACTTTATTTGCTAGACTTGAAGGAAAAACTGCACTGTCCACAAGATGATAGGGACCATATCTAACTTCACCCAGGCCAATTGTCATCCAAGTTACAAGGTCCTATATGAAACAACGGTCAGAAAAGAAAAGAAGGCAACATGTGAGTGTTTCTGTTATTTTTCTTGCTGACAGTAAATTGAAAGAAAATGAAGGAACACAGAGAACATCTTTGAGCACCAAATCTCAGTAATGCGAACCACACCAATGTGTGTCACTGGAACTTCATTACCATTACGGAGTTTAACATTATAAGAAACTTGACCCGTTATTTTGGTGAAAAAGGATGTGCAACAGATCATGTGATATGTTGCACCTGTATCAATTACCCCAAGGCACATCAGAACAATCTTAAGATTTTTCTGTGTAGATGGATAAGCACTAAGATATACCAGACATCCTTGATGCATTTGAATGAGTTGTTTCTGGTTTGAATACTGCTTGACCCTGGTTCACTGAGTACATGGTGGATGCAGCTTCTTTCTGATGTAATAAACCAAGTAATTGCTGGTACTGTCTCTTTGATAGTGCAACTTTATCATCATTGTCATCTTCTTGGTCATTGCTTACAACATTTGCAAAAGAAGGACCTGTCTTAGTTTTATTGTGCAGCTTGTGGCCATGTGGATAGCCATGAAGTTTGTAATATATCTCAATAACATGGCCAATCATATTGCAGTAAGTGCAAATGGGTGGTTCTGCATGGCCTGCTTTAAAGCAGTTTTCAAGAGGGTGTCCACGGAATTTACAATGAGAACAATAAGGTCCGGTTTTGTTGTAATTTGGAGTTGGTTTAGTGTTGGATTTGGGAATCAAAGAGAATTTTCAAGTAGCAAGAGCCATGGATTCAGATGTGGGGCTACTAAAGATCAATTGGCGTTGTCTTTCTTGTTGTTGAATAAGAGAAAACACTGTTAACAGTAGGCAAAGGATCTACTATAAACATAATCTGTCCCTGACATTACCATAAGTCTCATTTAATCCCATTAGAAATTGGATAACACATTCTCTTTGATACCTATCCAACAGAATCTTCAATTTCCCACATGCACAGTTAGGAATAGGATCATACACAGAGAGTTCATCCCAGAAGCATTTGAGTTTTCCATAATAAACACTCACAGTCATGTTCTTGAACCAAACCAGCTAAGGTCTTCTTTAATTGAAAAATTCTAGGTCCATTTTTCTGTGTATACCTGTCCTGTAGCTCTGTCCACAGCTCCTGAGTATCATCCACAAAATTAAAGGAAGACTTGACTGAGTTGGTTGCAGAGTTTTGAATCCATGAAACTACCAAGTTATTGCATCTCTCCCATGCATCAAGAAGAGGATCGTCCAGATCTGTAGGCTTCTGGAATTCTCCATTGATAAATTCCAGTTTGTTATCGGCTCTAAGAGCTCTTTGAATTGATGTAGACCAACTGACCAAGACACATAGTTTTCTGTGGTTAAAATCTCAGTCACTAGAGTGAGCAGGATTATCACCATTATCCAATCTATAAGGGTTGGTAACATCATTGAAATTAAGGAAACGAGAAAGAGGCTTGGTTTTGGGTGAAGGAGGATTGGATTCACTTTCATTTGAGATATCATCCATGGTTGATTAGCACTAATAAAAGAGCTTCTGAAAAGATTTTTATCACTCTCATTGAATGAAAAATTGGAATACAAAGAACTAGTAAAATGCAAGATATACATAAAACAAAATAATCAACTATCTAACCAAAAATTTGCCTGCATATGCCTTTGCCACCTAGTGTACAACTCATCAAAAATACAGCTCAGCATGAAAAAAAAAAGAAAAGAAAAGAAAAAACACTAACTGAACTAATTGACAATGTATTATACAAAGGAGAACAACTAGCCATTTTCCAATGTCCTCTTATCTCTTGCACGGTTGCACCGACAACTGAAACTTTCTGCATCAAGCTTTCCTGTGCAGCAGCCTGGATTAATTTTCCATCATCATTTCTTGACACTTCATGTTGCAATACTTGCAAAGAAATTTAGTTAACTTTGACATGAAAGTCTTCGTCCCCCTATGTTTCCAAATTTTGTTATGCATAGTTACTTTACTTGTTTCTAATTGATTCATAATGAGTAACGATGTGTTTTATCATCTTAATTGTAAGATACAATGGCATCAGAATGTAAGGCATCTTCGGCATTAGAAAAGGGTAGAAGGATGGCTACGGTTGACACTTTCGATTCCTGTCTATGGGTAGAAGAAAAAGGTATTCGTAGATGTCTTAGTCTTCAGAATAGTGACCATTTTGATAACGTAGTCACTTGCTGGAAGCTCTGGCCTGAATAAAGGGTAAGCTTGGAAAGATTTGTCGAATTTTGAGATGATGGAATTGATTGAGGCTGTCAGATAGGAGAAAGCAGAAGAAGCATCTCACCATAACTATCTACTATTGGTGAAGGAGTTCTTCATGAACTTCAACATCGAACTTGATGTGGTCGGTCATCCCATTTATATCATACACATGTTCGGGATAAGTGGATTATATTCAGCCATGGCCATGGGATCATAGACAAATATTACGGGCTGACTCAAGATAAGTTATATTATACCACTGCCAGCCGAGAATGATATACACATAGTTACTCAGTATTTATACGGCCGAGATATGCGCGGCCACTAGCCACTCCGGAGCACGGGCACAATCAGCTCACTGATTCTCTAGTCATCTTACATATATTTATGTGTTGCAACATAGATAAATATCAATAAAGCGAGGGATCGATTGATCTACCGTCTGGTACATGGGTAAAAGATTGATCTGGACAATCACATTTACACACTTGTTACTACATTAGCTGCCCAGACGGATAGGTTGCACACTATAGTTTCTCCGGGCTTGATCAGTGGGATATTTCAGCAGTCGAGGTGAGATTATTACCGAGTGAGCTAACAGCTGTCGTTGAGGCACCTATTGATAAGAGGACTATGGTTAGCTCACTTAGGTCGATTAGACAGACGAGGGCTCAGGCAGGCGGCAGCAGCACCAGCACCAACCCAAACGGACCCAATTTATACACCGCCAGTTGTTGATCAGGTTTGCTATTCTTGGACAGCTTCTAGCTACTCGGAGAGCAATAGGCAAAATCTGGCTTTACAGCAAGAGATTGCTTCTATAAGAGCCTAGTATCAGGCTATGAGAGTAGATCAGCGCTCCATTTCTCATGTTATGAGCTAGATGAGTTTGCATCAGGACAGCTGGATGACATGCATTGATGCAGGAGCATCAGACGAAGCCGAGTTGTCCGATAACTCATTGATGGGGCTGAGATTCCATGAGTTGGCGGATCAGCATAAAAATGGCAAGTAATCGACGAGCTTTCCTAATTGGGGCCGTTTTTGGACATGTTTTAGTATTTTGGCCATAACTTTGGCTACAGTAATCAGAATCCGGCTCATGACACTAATTCAGAAAGCTCTTTTTGACGCGCACGTCGTGATCACCTAGTTTTTCTTGATGTGCATCGGTTTCAAGGGCAAAATCCGTTGTTTTCCCTTCCAAATCCACAATTTTAGTTATTTTTTGCCATTTTTTGTAATATTTTATTGACATTTTTAACATAGATAACAAACTCAAATTAAGCCAGATTTTTGGAATATTGTTTCATTTATTACTACTTTATTTTGGTATCAATATTGGGATTTTGCTATTTTTGGTAAAATTCTGATAATTATGATTTTTCAGCTGTATAACCTGGCTTGTGGGTTATTTTTCGATATTGAATGAATAATAAAGAATTTTTATTCTTTTCTTGGCGTATCCTCTTGCGTTCTTCTCTGTTAATTATATGCAGAATTTCAGCCCGCAGAATAATCGTTATTCCGCCCGGCATTATGCATGCATAGAGTACGAGAGAAACCCCTTGACCGGCTCTTTCTCAACATAGTATCATTTCAGTCACCTCCAGATTGACATCCAATGTTTTTATAATTATAAAAAAAAGGTTGAACCACAACCTTAAGGGTCCCCCACCGCCCCGCCCCTAGAGCATTGTGAAGGAAGTAAATCGCGGAATGTGCCTCAACAGACCAAGGTACAAGAATTGTCATACTGGTGCCCACAAAGAGTTCAATTTCATACCTTGTAAGATATAGGAATCGAACACTTACACTGTGATTGCCAGCTCAGCACTCATGTCCTTTGCACCACTGAGCTATGCCCTGGGAGGCAATGTTTTTATAATTATAACTCATTAAGGACGATGTTATAGTTAAGTTTGGAGGTGAAAATGTCTAGGTTTTATATAAATTAGTCTATGTTATGCATGATATACTATTATTTGTGTTTGTATGTTGGATTTAATCAATCTTGAAAAAAAATATTGTTTTATTTTATATGTTGCATGTTAACTTGGCTTGGTTATGAAATTTCTAATGATGATATTGTGTCTATTTTGGATAAAAATTTGAATAAGTTCGTGTTAGCAGTTGAAATTATGTTTATTACATGAATTTTATTATTTTATATCCGTCTTTTGAACATATGAGCATGAATTTGTTCTTAATTGCACTTACTGATGACTTTGAAATTAGTTGTGAAAGTCGTCTAGCTTATATTCTTTTAAGATCGTAAATTTTCATTATTGCCCTAATTATCTCAGCTAGAACTATATTGAAAATCCATTTTGAATAAGTTTGGGGGTTATTAGATCTAGATCCATTCAAAACCAATAAAATCATTATTTTGCTATTTTTCATTTCTTCTGGTTGATCTAGAAAAGTGAAACACATAGCACTAGTCATGACCATAAGGAAAAAGTTATATTGTAGTGTGAAGTTAGTCTTAAGTAATTTAACCCTACCCATTACTATCGTTTAGGATATGATCTTCCGGGGAAGAAGGCATCCTATAGTGTATAGTTAAAATTATCTTTGAGCCTCCGTTTGATTCTTATTATTGTAGAATGAGAATGAAAAATAGAGCCCTTATTGGACTCTACACGAAAAATAGAAATTTAAAATTGATGACTTGATGTGATGGATAACGGTCATATTTCTCATTTTTATGGATGAAAAATAAGAAACATATGGAGTCTGAAAATCAGAAAAATCCCAAAAATAGAAGAGAAACTAAATAAAAAGAAAATAAATTAAAATATATCAAAGTGTGTTGAGGCAGTAGCAAACAACTATAAGTTTTGTCTTTGTCATGCTAAGTCTTGGTCATCGATTAGAAATTTGGAGAGTAGTTGAGCCGATGATGAAAATAAAACTTATCTCACTTTTTTGGTTCGCTATTTGGGAAACGAAAAAGATAACCAAGAGAGAACGCATTGGCATATTTGAGATTTGGTTTTGATGAAAAAAAGTACTTTGGAGGTTGAAGTGCATAAATAGATTCAAGTAGCATGGGTAGAATTAAGAATTATTATCACACGCACGCTCAAAAAGCTAAATATATAATATGTGGAATTTGTGAACTAAATGTTCATTCTCTTTTTTCATTAATGAGTTTGAATTTTTGGGTAAATATTCATTTTTTTATTAATATGTTTGAATTTTTGGATAAATATTCACTTTGAAGAAATATTGATAACATCTGTCGAGTTGAGTATATATGATAAGAGTTTAATTCAGTCATTCTTTTACTTTATTCGAGGAGCAACAAAGGTTCCTGTTTAAAAGTATTTGGTAAGCATACTTTTACACTTATTCTAGCCACCATAAGTGGTCATTTAGGTGTCCTCATATTATTTAGATACATAATTTTTGCTTGTTTCGTGATTACTTTATGAGAAAACCTGAATTTCACAAGTTTAAAATAAAATTGAATTAAAGTTATACAAAATATTGAAATTGAGGATCAATGCATGTAATGTTGAAGTTGAAGGACATGCTTTGCAATTAGAAGGGACACGGAATGAACAAGTTGGACTTGAGGACCAAAATGTACAAGAATGAAAGATATTGGCCCTTGCGGCTTAAAGAAAATTGGCCCCAAAATATGTAAACCATGCGATCGCATCAATTTACGAGGGTAAGGAATTTCCAGATTTTCTTGTTTCCCAGTTCAACTTAAGTTATACACAGGAAACAGCTTTGGACACGTTTTTAGATAGAGACATGTAGAAGTTCAAGATCAAAGAGTAAAAACCAAATTTTCAAGATTTTGGGCATGGAGAAGAATATTATTAGTGCAAGATTATATTCTTTTCTTCGTCGAGATTTTCAAAACACGGTAATGAACTTTTGATCTTTTTAGTTATTTTTATTTCGTATGTATGAGGAGTTAAATCATTATAAATAACAAATAATGTAATCGATGTTTAACCCTTTATTTCATTTTTCAATATTATTGTAGTTTAATTCTTCTTGTGTTGATTTTATTTATGATTTTTAATGATTTGAATTAATTGGGCATTAATTCAATGCTTTGTGAATTCGTGACAAATTGAGAGGCGAGGTATAATTATAGACCACATAGTAAAAATCTATAATTTAAATAAAAAGATAGAGATGTGTTTTAATGGTTATCTCAGTTATTAATAGGATTCCTTGAATTCAGTGTATTTGGTTAAGGGTCATGTAAATTTACATATGAATCAGCATATATATGATCGCTTCACCATAGTCCACGGAGATGGACAATAAAGAATGCTGAGATTTTATAATGTAGTTTATTGGCTGTCAATTTGATTGGATAGTTTTCTCAAGGGAAGGAATTAAGAAGTCAAAAATAATAAACTTAGCCCATGTTTGGTACACATTAAAATTTTCATTCTCATTCTTCTACTTATTTTCAACCACTCATTCTTCAATAAAATAATATTTTTCATCACATCAATAACTTTTCATTCTTTTTCAACTA
>CAIGRP010075550.1:0-15929 GCA_903798385.1 Fraxinus cuspidata | reverse complement strand
TTGGAATGGTGTTAAATATATTTTTTGTTACCTAAATGGTACTATTGATTTGGGATTATTTTATTTTCAAAAGTCAGGATCTGCTCTAGTGGAATATGTATATACAAGTTATCTCTCTGACCTACATAAAGTTAAATAACAAACATGATATGTTTTACACATGGAGGAACAACTATATCATGGAGATCTGTAAAGCTATCATTGATAGCAACATCCTTAAATCATTCTGAAATTATTGCAATCTATCAAGCAGGCCGATAAAGTGTATGATTGAGGAACATGACCCATCATATTCAATCATCATACAGATTAATTTCAATAAAAGATAGTCTAACAATTTTGTATAAAGAAATGCTGCTTGTATTGCACAACTTAAATGAAGTTATATCGAAGATGACAAGAGGAAGCATATTTGTTCAAAATCCTTTCATACACACGAGCTTCAGATGAATGACGACATCGTTATTTAACAAATTCGCTCAAGTGATAATCTGGCTAATTTATTTATAAAAACATTGCCAACATCTACATTCAAGAAATTGGTTTACAAGATTGAAATGCATTGACTCAAAGATTTTTCAGTGATTAACATCAAGGAGAGTGATTGTACTATTTTTCCTTCGCTTAGGTTTTATACCATTGAGTTTTCCTAGCAAGGTTTTAATGAGATAGTATTTATTTATAATACTCCAAAATAACTGTACTATTTTTCCTTCGTTTGATTTTTTGTTCCATTGGATTTTTATCAAATAAAGTTTTAACGAGACAGATATTTTGTAATGTGTCATTCAAGGGGAAGTGTTGTAATTGGTAAGTTTATTAGTGAATTATAATTGTACCCTGCAACCCTAAAAATGATTACCATTCTATCCCTAATCATGCCCTATAAATATAGGGCTTTGATTCTCATTATAATACACACAAGTTTTTTGAATTTTATTATCTCTGCTCTTTTTCTCTCTTTTCATAACATAAAGTGATATATTCATTATTATATTTACAAAAAATTCAAAATTGTGATAGAGAAATTTCATTCCTAATTTCAATACCTTCACCATTGAAATTGTTTCTGCATCTTCTAAAACCTTCATCCAAAGTTCGATTCAATCACAAACAAAGCCTATTTTTCATTATCAATACTTTAATTAATATTGTTAATACACAATATAATATTCCGAATTTCTACACCTTCACCATTGAAACTATTTCTTCATCATCTTCAACTTCATCCAAAGTTCAATTCATTCATCAAAGAAAGCACATTTCCATTAATTATCAGTACTTCAATCCTTCATAAACCCTATATATTTTTTAAAACAAGAAAAAAAAAGTTTTGAACGGAAGTGTAGAACGTGATTCTCATTTTATTCTGGAAGAAGCACCACAAAAATTATAGATAAAGGAAAAAAGAAATAAATATCTTCAAGAATCTCGATAAAAAAAAGGAAAATATCCGAGTCCGATGGCGAATCATTTTCGAAGAATGTAAATCCCTCTATTCTAGGGATGAATCTAGGTAGCGCCATGTGGGGTCAACTAATCCCACAAAATTTTTACAATTTTTTTTTTTACTTTTCCAAAATTTCTTCACAATTTTCCTCTTTCTTCCTCTTACTGCAAGTCATATAACAACAGCCACAACTTGAAATGACTTCAAATCTCTAATCTTTGGCCTTCGTAGCACTGATTTTGTTAACCTCAAAAAATATATTTCCACATGGCCATCAACTTGCAACTCCACATGAACTTCTTCTACACACTGGAACACATCATAAGTAGCTCATTGACTTTTCTTGTGGTGATGGAGTAACTGCGAGCACTCCGACGGTCAAGTTAGTAGGTGATTATTGAGGAGGATTATTAAAAAATAGAATATATTTTTGGGAAGTTAGAATGTCTTACCCTTAGATAATTGAATGCATGGGTTTATATAGCATTCGAGATGAAATACTGACCGCGTGATAAGAAAATACGTGACTTTATCTGATGGCAAGAGTAGTTAATGTCCCTTATTAGGTATCAATTCGTTAGTCATATTTTGATGGTTATTTAATGCAGCATTCAATGCTTACTGCTAAGAGTTGATGATTTGACACTTTAGCGTTTGCTATATAGACGTTACATCAATCAATCACCTCCTAATTGTCAAAGGCCTCCAAATTAGAAGAGTTGAGGAGGTTCCATAGTGAAATTATTCTCCACAAGACTCCGGAAAAATGGCTTTGGTAAAGTGATCCCTTACATCACTTTGGCGACTCGTGCTTTAACACGCCTCACTTTGTCACTTAGTTCAGTCATAAGGAAAATCCTTGGAGCATCGGAGCTTGAGTGGCTCAAATATCTCGAAGTGACGCTTCAGTTCATATGTGCGACATAGAGTGTGGACCCGTTCTGTCCGCTACATTGCACCAATTGTCTTCAATATGGATCCTTATGATCAGAGATGTAACATTTGTCTCCCAAGTCCTTGAGTGGATATTCATATGACACGTGTACTTATTTTTACTCGGATCTTGAGTAGGTGTGGATCCTCGTCATCGAAGTTGAGCAGAGGTGAACGACGTCTCCCTAAGTTTATAGGTTGATATTCATATGAGCTATGGAGTTCGAAGTGTTTGGGTGATCTATGATATGGAGCCTTGACTCTGGGACGGACTTCAAAATGGGGCTTGAGAAGTTGTGCCAATGATTTGAAAGTGTTCGCGTATTTTTAAGATGACTGCTGGGATGTTGCTTGCTTCCAAGGCATGCGTCCAGCAGACATTAATGGGTAATCATAGCGTGCAGTTGCTTGAGATTCAAAGTGACGCGTATCAAGCATGTTTTATCAATAGCTGTTAAGATTTATCAAGTAGATGGTTTGGATTAAAGACTTTATATAATCCAACGACACAGCTGCATTGGTTGTTCCCATAAAAGGCAGCCTCTTAGGATTTCAAAAGCTTTCACTTGAAAAAATTCGAAAATTGAAAGTTGCTCTCTTGTAGAACAGTTTTCTTCATTTGGCTTTAGTTTTCTGGCGAGGTTTTCTAGTTTTCGGTGAAATTGCATTTCAATACTCTACTGTAGTAGGTAATTTTTGATCGAATCTTTTAATGTGTTTTGGTTGACTGGAGATATATACATAAGAATGTCTAGAACTTCTCCTTTCGTGTCTGGGAGGGTAAAAGGGGAAGGTCGGATTTCAGGTATGTCCGAACTAATATAGGCCATTGTCCTCTCTTTGAATAAGACCAGTGTGGCAATCATGTGAGGCGAAAATGTTTGGAGGTTGCCTCCTGGCCCCATTGACACTTTGGAGAAGTGGGAAGCCTCTGACCATCACTCAACATGACCCTAGGTAATATGGCTAGGTGCAGAGAGGTGTTTAGGATACCTGATTGCATTGAGCTCATCTTGCCTGAACCTAACAAGAGAGCTTGCCACCCAAGGCCTAGGTGTGTGGCCATTAACAAGTATATCCTTAGGGTGGTTTTAGAATAACGTTGCACCATTTCTTCAGGTTAATGCTTAGATCGTATAGACTTGCCCCAATCTAATTGAACTCAAACTTGTGGAGTCGGATGGTTCAGTATTGGATGTTGTGGATGAAGGTTAGTTTATGTTCGAACATGCCCTTCTCAGTCTTTCATTCTATTTATGCTCCCAAAATGCTGAGGAGGGATAAGTCCAGAGGGTGGTACTATATGACCTCCTGTGGGGCTCATTCTCATTTATGGTTGGGTTGTCGTCATCAATTAAGGATTGGAAATAGAGTTGGTTCTAGGCTTCGGGATGGTAGAACACCATGGAAGGTAACCCCATGGCACATTTAACTGTTCTAACTTTATTCTCTATCGACGGTGAGTTTCGATGGAACTTTAAAATTGATCTTTTATTAATTTGCTGTTTTTGACATCTTTTGTTTATGTCCAGATTCATTGTTGATGTGTGAGATTTCCTCGGAATAGTTTGATATTATTCAAGACATTTATATGTTCAGCTTTGACAATCGGAGTCATGATGTGTTGATTGACAAGAACACTTCATTTGTGGAGCACGATCTAATGTAAGTTTTCAATTCGCTGAACTGCTTATACTTGGTCAATAAGAATGCTAATAATCTATGATAGTTTGAAGATGAATTTTCTGCGAATAAGCCTACGGGCTGAAATTCGCCTACATCTGTAAGAGCGTTGCTACGACTTGAAAGTTGACGGCAAACTCATCTTCATACAAAAAGCAGAATGAAAGCCTGCTCGCAAAGTGTCTGCCATTTATATAGTAATTGATGAGGAGCATGAGGAAGAGGTTCCTTAGTTAGTAAAGAAGAAAAAGTCTGGTCCACCTGGGACATCATGGCAGCCCACCATTACCGAGCTCCCACATCTTTGAATTTCTTTTATGATCATTCTGAAAAAGAGGGCTCTCCAAGCCTCTATTACAGATAATGAAGCTTTGAAGATGAATAAACACTCATCTCTTCTTGGAGTCGAAGCTTCTAAAGAGAATAAATGTCCCATTTTGTTTGACGTAGCCCAAAGCATAAGATCCATTCCCAAGAAAAGAAGGCGACGAACTTTTCATGGAGTAAAAATGATGAACTGTCGAGGATGTACTTGAGATGCTGCCCCCATGATCGCTTATGCCTCCAAAGCTTATCATAAATTTTAGGTTGTTGAGTGGCAAGACCACATTGTCTCTTGCGGGCTGAAGATCTGCTGGCTGCAAAAAACGCCTATGTGGGGAAGGCTCTAAGTGTGAGCCGATGGCGGAAGACCTAGTACGTAGTCTTCGTGCCAAGAATGAGAATTTAAACCAAAAGATTTTTGCCTCTGCTGGTTTAGAGAATGAGGTGAAAAAACAGAAGTCAGGTCTTGACGAGGCCTAAGTCAAGAGGACTAGGCGAAAATGAAATTGGACTCGGTGGAAATCAAAGTTAATAGTTTGAAAATCAAGCTACACAAGTCGAATTCACAGGTAGCTTTTCTAACAAAGAGGGTGTCAAACAGCATCAACGTCTCGCGAGGAGGCACTTGAAACTACGATCAAAGAGAAAACCGAGCTGAAGCTGCTTGTGGAGGCTTAGAAAGAGGAGATCGACTCCTTGAAAGTTTAAGTGAAAGAGGCCGACAAAGTGATGGTGCAGAATTATATTGATAATTTTGATTAGATGCTGGAGTATGATGACTTCGCCAATTATTGGGCTTCTTAGAATGCCTAGCAATCGTTGGCCCATCTCAGCTTAAATAGTATGCATCCTTGCAAGAGCCTGACGCATCTTGTTAATGATTCTTTTCATGGTGGATGGTTCATCCATGAAAATCATCACATTCGAAGTGTTTGAGGTGACCTATCTAGGGTGTCTCGTACCTCGATGTTCGAAGTAAGTATCCTTGTAAGAGAGGCGACTCGCTCATCAATGGCTCTTTTCATAGTGGATGGTTCATCCATGGAAAGTATCACTTTCGAAGCTTCGGAGGTGACCCCCGTAGGGTGTCTGTACCTCGGCTTTTGAAGTACGCATCCTTGCAAGAGAGTTACGTGCCTCGTTAAGGGCTCCTACTATGGTGGATGGTTCATCTGTGGAAAGTATCACCTTCGAAGCATTAGAGGTGACCTCTTGTTAGGTGTCTTGCACTTCGGCCTTTGAAGTAGGCATCCTTACAAGAGCCTGGCACGTCTCATCAAGGGGTTATTCCAAAGCATGTAAAGAAAACATTCATAGAATAACATATTTACATGTGAGAGCTTTGTAATTTCCCAAGTGGCATACATTCCCTACTTATAGTATCTCCTTTGGTGCTCAATGTTCCATAGATGAGGCTGTATTTTCCCTTCTGAATTTTCAATGTCGTAGGTGCCAAGTCTTAATTCATTTTTTATGCAATATGGGCCTACCCTGTTGGTCTCTGCATACCCATTCCAAGTTCTTGTGAGGACATAAAGATTCTTCTCAGCATTAGACCGCCAATACATAATGACCTCTTCTTAACCATGGCATAGTATCACGTTATTTTACGTTGGTACGAAGTGAGTTGGGAGTTGTTTTTCTTTTTTCTCTCCAAAGAAATCGAGTGCGTATCTCCTCAACTTGTCGTTGGTAATTTCATTGAAGTGTATTCAGTGAGGTGATGGCTTCAAACTCATAAGTCATTGAGAATGGGGTTTCTCATGTGGCAGCTCCACTGGTAGTGTGTATGACCCATAATACTTGAGGGAGTTCATCTACCCAAGCCCCTTTCGAAGCATCTAACTTCATCTTTAAGGTGAATTTGATGTTTTTATTAACTGCTTACACCCGTCCATTCACTTGGGGATGATGGTGGAGCCGAGAAGTTCTTCTTGATTCCTAACTCATCACACAAGCTTCTAACATTTTTGTCGTCGAACTGCTTGCAATTATCAAATACGATTGAATGGAGAATACTAAATCGGCATATTATGTTTCTTTAAAGAACTTGGATGTGTTGGCTTCAGTAATTTTCGCGAGTGGTTCGGCCTCAACCCATTTTGTGAAGTAATCAATCGTGATGATAGCATAGCTAATGTTGCCTCTTCATCTGGGTATTAGACCTATCAGGTCAATCCCCCACTTGAAAAATGGCAACGGGCTGGTCACCACTGTCAGTACTTAGGAGGTTAACCTCTGCACATTGCTGAAGTATTGGCATTGTCACACTTCAACACAAATTGGAATACATCTTTCTTTAGAGTAGGCCAATAATAACCTTGCTTAAGCACCTTTTGGGCTAATATAAGTCCTTCAAAATGGTTGTCGCAAATTCCCTCATGGATCTCATTAAGGACATAAGTCGCATCATCTTCTCCAGTGCATTGGAGAAGTGGGGATGAGAAGCTTCTTTTGTACAGAACATCATCATGGAACACGAAATGTATAACCTTTGTTATTAATTTGTGAGCCTCATCCTGGTCATCAGATAGGGCTTGGTTTTTTAGGAAGACAATGATCGACTGCATCCATGTCGGGGGGCCTTCAACCCATATCACATTTTCCCTTCAATAATAGAAGGTCTGGTGAGGTGCTCGACAAGAACTATCATAAGTAGCTCAAAATCCTTGCTACTTGTTTGAAAAGGCATCAGTGTGGATGTTTTCCATGTGTGGGTTTGCACCTATTTAAATTGTTGGAAGCAAATGAGGAGATTCATGATCAGTTTGAGGTACAAAGCCATGCCTTATCTCTAGTAGTGAAGTTGCCATTAACGTGGCTTACTACCAATTGAGAGTTGACGTTGGTGAGAAACCTCTCTACCTTCATTTCTTTCTCTAGCCTGAGGCCATCTAGGAATGCCTCGTGTTCAGCAACATTGTTCGAGGCTTTAAATCCAAAACGTACTGTGCAATTAATCTTGTGGCCCTTAGGGCTCCTAGGACCATATCTGTCTTGGAACTGGCTTCTCCGGAAAAGCCATCAATAAAAAGGTTCCAAGTGGGAGGCTCTATGGCCACCTCTACCTCCATGCTTTTGTGAATTCAACCACAAAGTTTGCAAGGGCTTGACCATTGATTGAATTTCTAGCTTTGAAAAACTCATCGAACTAACTTGGCTCCATCGCCTACTTTACTAGTCTACCCGAGGCGTTCAGCTTCTGAAATACTTGCACAAGGGGAAAGTTGGTCATCACATGAATACTATGAGCCTGGAAGCATGACCTTAACTTTTTTGATGAGATGATTAAGGAGAAGGCAAGCTTTTACATATCTGGGTTTCGAACTTCAGCTAGGAGGAGAGCTTTGCACACACAGTAAACGGGTAATTATGTGCATCATCTTCACGAGTACCGAACCGGTGGCTTTCTCAGATATTGCCAGTAGAGCAATAAGAGTTCACCAGCCCTTGGCTTGGAAAGGAAAGGGGCTTGTCCAAAGTGCGTCTTCAGCGCCTGGAAGGCTTCCTTGCATTTCGTTGTCCATTCAAATTTCTTTTTTCTCTCGAGGATTTTGAAGAAATGGAGATATTTATCTGTAGCCTTTGAGATGAAGTGATTTTTTCATTGGCCTCTAGGCTCTTTGCTAACATGTCATTAACATAAACTTTCATAGTTTTGCCAATGAGGCCTGGGACCATCTTGTTAACTAACCTCTAATAGGTGGCCCCAGCATTTTTCAATCTGAAGGACATCACCTTGTAGCAATAAAGGTCTCTATCTGTAATGAAAGAGGAGTCCTCTTCATCCGCCTGGTACATGAGAATTTGGTTGTAACCTGAATATGCATTCATGAAGCTCAATAGTTTATGTCCTGTAGTAAAATCCATGAGTAGATCGATTCTTCGAAGTGGGAAGCTATCTTTTGGGTAAGCTTGACTAATGTTGGAAAAGTCTACACACACTTTTCTACTTGCTGTTATGCTTTTTTACAAGGACAAAATTTGATATCTACTTCGGATAGCTGGCTTCCCTGATGAACTCGTTAGAGATTAGCTTCTTCACTTCTTCCTTCAAGGATTCGTATCCGTCATAGTTGAGAGCTCTAATCTTAGGCAATGTAGAACACACTTTGGGTCGATTTTCAAGTAGGGCAACTTATTTTAGGGTCAATGCTACCATGTCCTCGTGCTTCCATGCAGATGTGTCCAAATTCTGACATAAGAAATTCTTAAGCTTCTCATTGGCCTTATGTGGCAGGTCTCTTCCTACTTGTAATGACTTGGTAGCATCTTGTGGGTTACCAGAGAAACTTTGCAGCTCCTACATTGAAGTGGCCTACAATCCATACTCTGTAACATGAGGATCCAGTTCTTCAATAATTTTTTGTAGTACATTTCGAGAGCTTCAGTCATTTAGATGTCTTACCCTTGTTCAGGAGTAGAACTTTCTTTAGGTACATCGGACATCTTCGCATCCATTAGTATTATGTTGACACTATGGGGCTCCGCCTTCCTTAAGGAGTTAAGGTAGCACTCCCTCGACCCCATTTGGTTGTCTCTCATAGTTGCTATACCATGCTTTGTTAGAAATTTCATACATAGGTGATGGAAGAAAGTAACAACCCATAATTTCTTCAGTGTTGGTCGTCTTAAGACTCCATGAAGCGACCTATTGACCACTATGAAAATTCCATTAAGTGACGAGCCGTCGTGGTTGCATTCCCATCACTACTACTAGCATGATCTTTCCTTGCGGGACAATGCTATATCTAGTAAAACCATATAGTAGAGAAGTCATGGGTATAAGCTTGTGGTCTACCAATATCTTATCGTAGGTGGAACCAAATAAGATGTTAACTGAACTCCCGTTATCTACCAACATCCACTTTAAATCGTTGCGGGCTTCCATGACCCTTACCACCAGGGCATCATAGTAAGGGTAATGTATGTCCAATTGGTCTTCTAGAGTAAAAGTGATAGGGGGCACACTCCCTGGCCCTTGGGAGTTTCTATTGATGATATAACTAGTCATGGGAGGGTCCTTAGCCTCCTTAGCATAATTCCTTAGTGCATTTCGAGATACTTCACCTACATGTGGTCCTCCTACGATCATGTCGATTTCCCTGATCAGCGCATGTCCACATCGTTTGGGGGTTTCTTCGTTGCCTCTACCCGTCTCTAGACCTTTCCCTACCATTTCTCCATCGTTGGGGAGAATCATTCCTACGAGATCTTTTCGCCTTCTCTTGCTCAGACCTTGGGCTTGCCTATAAAGGGACAGATCTATTTGAGAACGATTTTACCTCTAGTTCTTCGAGAAGAGTCACATTCCATAGGCCGAGGTATATCCCTACACTCACCGATGTCATGCCCATGAAACCTATGAAAGTGCAATAAGGTTGAACATAACCGAAGGGGCCTATTTCTAGGTCTACTTCTTCCTCTATTCCGTTGATATGAAGATTGTTTGGGATGGTTCGGGGTTCAATGCTGCTTGGCCTAACCTCTTCAAAAGTAAAGGGTTGGGATGCGTTCAGATTGGTTGAGGTTAGTGCTTGACCCGATGTGGGATCCACTACATGCCCTGTTTGGGTCTACTGTTGATGTATCATATGAGACGTGGGACTCTTTTCCATTCGCCACTGGGGAGGTAAGACCCCTTATGTTGCCTATTTCGATATTCAATCATTTTTTAGATAATGATTTCCACCCTTATCATCTCCACCAGTTCGTCATAAGTGGAAGGATTTTAGTATTGAATGTCTCTCCAAAACAAGGTGTTTATGTTGAGGCTTCACTTAAGAGCAGATAGGGCTTCCCTATTAGTGACCTTATCACAATACGCCTTTTCATCGATAAAGTGGGCCACATAACTTTTCAACTTCTCTCCGATCGCTAGCCTCATGTCTTGGAGGCGTTGAATGGGGGCCACTCCATCTTTCTTAGCCATGTATTGGTTTAGGAAGACTTTCTTAAGATCAGGCCAACTTTTGATGCTCCCGGCAGGTATTCTACTATACTAAACTTCAGCTGCTTCACATAGCGTTAGGTGAAACGTCCTGCATTTCCATGCCCATTAGGCTCATATGTTTTTTCTAATTATTGAGGTATATCTCTGAGTCGCCTCTTCCTTCGTACCTCGAAATCTTCAAAAGTACAAATTACTGGCATAAGGGCGCTACGAAGCTTTGTACAAAATAGAAATTTGTCATCATCATCGTCGAGTTCATAAGACCTATATAGTCTATTTGAAACTTCATCCGCTTGGTAATGAGCTGGAGGCTGAGATGAGTCTGCCTAGTTCAAGTTTATTTTGCGCCTATACTTAGGCGGAGGGGCTAGCTGAGTAGCTTCACCTCCAGCATATTCAGAGGTATGGACTACTGGAATTGGTCGAGGCCTTCTCCCAGGTCTGTTAGGGCTAATTCTGTCAAACATGCTTGTGGGCCTTTGAGGTCCCTGTACTCAACCGTAGTTAGGTAGGGCTTCGCCCTCATGGGGAATATAGTTAACAGGTTGCCGGGAGGCGTGATATGAGGACACGTCTACCCCTACTTCCATCTCATTTAGACTGACTCCCCTCCTACGCCTACTGGAACGGTTCCCTACTCTGTACCTCTTCATCGTAGTGAGAAAGACCTGGCCGTGGTGCATTTTAAGATGGCAAGATGCCTTGTCCTCGGACTTGCATAAGGAGCACTTGCATAGCGACGTTTTTTGCGGCAATGTTTCTCATATTAGCGGCCACTTCGTAGTTAAGCGCTCGGCAATCCCACCTTCACACCGCGATGGTGGTGGGGCATCTGATAAGTAACATTTGTTCGGAGGACCACTTCTTCCGAGACCACTTTCACTCTCTTCGAATTTACGTCTTCATTACTTGAACTTATGATGGGTGGATGGACTTTCACCTGTCCTTTATTCAAGAATTAAACCTTTTTCAGGCGGCTTTGTCCACGGGATGTTCGAAGTTGTGGTACGAAGTTCCTACAGACAACGCTAATGTGTTGACCTCGAAAGTTATATCTCCATGTGGCCAACATCTTGCAACTCTACACGAAATTTTCCTACACACGAGAACACACCATAAGTCACCCGTTGCCTTTTCTGGTGGTGGTGGGGACAATCGCGAGCACTCCGACGATGAAGTTAGTCTATAAATATTGGGGAGGATTATAAATAGTACATTATATTTTTGGGAAGTTAGAATGTTTTACCGTTAGATAGTTGAATGTATGGGTTTATATAGCATTCGAGATGAAATACTTGTCGTGTGATGAGAAAATACGTGGCTGCATCTGATGGCGAGAGCAACCCATGTCCCTTCCTAGGTATCAATCCGTTAATCATATGTTGATGGTTATTTAATGCAGCATTCAATGCTTCCTATTATGAGTTGATGATTTGACACTTTAACGTTTGCTGTAGAGATATCACATCAATCAATCACTTCCTGATTGTTAAAGGCCTCTAGATTAGAAGAGCTGAGCTAATCCCATGCCTCCTCCAGTAAAAACCGATCCCTCACATCGTGCTTCAACACACCTCACTTCATTAGCCAAAAGGAAGATCATTGGAGCATCGGAGTTTAAAGAGTGGCTTGAATTTCCCAAAGTGACGTTTCAATTCATTTGTGCGACGAGGAGTATGCACCAGTTCTAGTCGCCATGTGGCTCCATGTGTCTTCAATCTGGATCCTCATGATCAAAGGCATAACAAATTTCTTCAACGTTTTTTGTCTAAACGTCTCCACCTTTTCTCATGCTCTTTCTGTTTCTACTCTAGGATCTAGTCTTTGTTTCATCCTAACTTGTTGACGATAAGACTTTCGACAGCGTTGTTGAGCTGCTTGAACTTCCTAACTTCTATGAAAAATTTTCCTCCATCTACTAGAGTAATATGTAAATATTAAATACAATTTTGAACCTTTTATTTTTTAGTAATATTCCGTTCTAAACTTCTTCAGGAGTCTTGCTCTGTTGTAAGAATTTTGGTTCAATGGGAAATTAATTAATTATTTTTTAAAAATGTTCCGTCGAACAACAGATGGAGAAGAAAACTATTTATCCTTTTATTATAGATCTATTTTATTTTTTCTTGCTTCATGATTTATGATACTAATTAATGTGGGTTGCAAATTTGAAGATTTTTATTTTATGTCACTGTTAGATTTGAGTTTGTAATTTTTCCTTCTTCTATTTTAGTAAAAAATCGTGACTTCGTTTTTCACTGCATGGTAAAAACTATCTGGCTCACCACTGTTCTATGCTAATTAATTTTTTTAATCACATTATCATGTAAAATATAGAATTAATAACAGAGAATCTTTCTGAAAACGATTTCATTTGCATTATACCTCTACCATTGAAAATCGCAGAAAACCCTCTATTATAAATCTTTTGTGCAAAAAACTCATACCGCCAAGATCCATCAGATTTGTCATTAAACATAGTAAAAAAAATGTCAAAATTAAAAAAGAATAATTGCAATTCAGCACTTAAAACTTTTTACTTTTTTTTTATAAATTAAATCCAAATATTTTATATCCCCAAGATCAAATTGAACTGTATATTATTTATTTATTTTTACTACCACGTTAGCTAATTAAAAAATTTGGATTTCATTTTGTAAAAAAATAAAAAGTTTTGGTACTATATTGCGATTATTGATTTTTAGTTTTAACATTTTTTTTACTATTTTAACGGAAAATCTGATGGACTTTGACGGTAGGGGGATTTTTTGTACAAAAGATTTTAAATAAAGGGACTTTCTACGATTTCTAATAGGTAGGAGTTATATGCAAACGAAAAAGTTTTCGGGGGGTTTACTGCTATTAATTCTAAAATATAATATATGGGTATGTTTGGTTTGATGTGAATAAGTGATTTAGTGGATTAATATGCTCTTACAATTTTCAATTTCTTGTTTTATGATACATAAATTGGGGATTTTATTTGATTGTGACCTAGATATTGTTGTTAGTTATGATTTTGATTTGTGGTTGACCTAATTAGTGTTTTTTCGTTAACATTCTACTTTCATTTGATTGTTTCGTTATATAATGAAGTTGATAAAGAACATGACATCACCGTAGCAGTTTGTCAAGGATTATTCTACGCAAACTTCAGACCAATTGTATTGCTTGTTCTCCCATCGATTTTAAGGCCATAAAATGATGTTTTATATGATTTTCACTAATTTGTGTGTGTCAATGTGATCTTACAGTCTTGAAACCACAAAACTATGTGATATTTGTATTGATAGATTTTGATATTTAATCTAATGAATTAATTTATGCAAGAACGGAAATATATAATTTTCGAAGACCAGAAAAATAACAACAAATGTGATCTTCAATTTTGTGACTCACAAAATTGAATGGTACTCATAAGGAAATTTTAACAGACATTTGTTTCTTGCATTGCATGAAGTGTAAAGAGATTTTTATTAAACCACAGTTGTTATATTACATATTGTTGATGGAGGTGAAACAACTGAACCCAGAGGAGATGTGGTTCAAGGTAAAAGGAATATATATTCAATTTTCATTGCCCAAATTTTGCCTAGTGATGGGACTACAATGATGACTAGTAAGAAGTTCGAAGTATCACCATCGAAAATTAAGGCTACTTCAGTAATTTCATAATAGTTACAAATGAAGCTGTGAGACATGTATATCTTGGAGTATCTGCAGCACCAGATTATGACATTGTGAAACTAGGAATACACTATCTGATTACATCTTACTTGTAGTCTACGTCTCACAAGAAAGTGGTGGAAAACTGGTGCGAACATCATCAGACCATTGGGATCTATTTTATTGTTATTTGACCTTATTATTTATTTTTCCTACTATTGGTCTTGTAGTAGCGAGTTGTCCCAAACCCTTCAAGTTAGGTTTTTACTATTTATTAGATTTGTCACTGTTGATTGAATTAATGATTGATTGA
This sequence comes from Fraxinus cuspidata, assembly GCA_903798385.1. Taxonomy (NCBI): domain Eukaryota; kingdom Viridiplantae; phylum Streptophyta; class Magnoliopsida; order Lamiales; family Oleaceae; genus Fraxinus; species Fraxinus cuspidata. Next base: position 1,607 of record CAIGRP010075550.1, on the reverse strand, counting down.
GTAAAAATTACAATGGCGGCTGTGACGACTCTCTCTCTTTTCTCCTGTTTCTGCTTCTTTTTCTTCTCTCTGTTGTGCTCCCATTTCTACTATTCTTCTTCTTCTTCTCTCTTTTCTATTATTGAAATTAACCCCCATTGATTCTACATCAAAGTGGTATCATAGCCAAACATGGTTTCCATCATTAATTTGCATCCCATAACACCCAAACACTACTCAACAGCCATCAATTTTCTCCTCAATTTTCAAGCGTTGTCCACACCGTTTCTATTTCAGCCGCCATCAACAAACCACCAACCAACCAAACTCAGTACTTTCATTACCCAAACAACCGGCACCCCTATTTGTAACACTACAACGCCGTCGACCCAAAATTAAACCCACGGTAACACCAGCCTCCAAAATTTACTGGACCCAACTCTACCTCACGCACAGCGAACCTCGCACCCGCCTTTATTCCAGTACGACAACAGCAGAAGACAGAAAAGAAGAAGAGAATAAGAATATAGGGAAGAAAACAGGGAAGGAACTCCATTTTTCCACAACCACTCCGGCGTCCACTTCTCGTGCACCAGCTTCCAAATTTGTCTCTGTTTGGTTTTGGTCTTGCTTCGTTTAGTTCATTTAATTTGGTAACTGGGCCTTAGTTTGGGCTTTTGATTCTGTTTGGTTTAGTTTATTTGATTTAGAAATTGGGCCTCAATTTGGCTTCCATTTATATTATCAAGTGCGATTTGTTTTAGTAAAAAAAATAAGGTGAAAAAAGTGAAAAAAAAATAGAGTCTGTTTGATTATCATTTTATGCCTTAGTTTGGGTTTTTAATCTTTTTGTTAGTTAATTGTTTGGTAATTGAACCTCGGTTTTGATCCCTATTTTTTGTAATTTTCTTTTAGTTTTGGGCTTGATTTGAGGCCCTATTTTTGTAATTTAATTTTACTAGGAAAAAAAAGAGAGGGTAAAAAGAGCAAAAAAAAAAAAAAAAGAGTATTTTTTTTTTCTATCATTTTGCAGGTAGCTTTGACCTACGGATTGGTTCAATTCCCTCGACAAACAAAATGAGAGCTACTACCTCCGTGTCCTTGGAGATTAATTACTTGGCGCTCAATTAGTTCAACGACCAACATGGATACTACTATTTATTTGTCTTTAGTTTATATTATTGTTTCGTCTTAAAATTGGTTCAATTAAATTTTTATTGCTGTTATTCCACTTTTACCTACAATTCACGTCACTAAATCCCTAATCGTGTTATCCTCCCACTTTTATCTTATTTTAATTCATTACCAGATTATATTCTCACTTATTTTACGTGCCTAAGTTGCTGAATCGTATTTGATCGTTGTTTTATTATTTTACATAGATCAGCGGTATTAGCTTGCCATATTTGGATTTACATAATCCCCCCAAAAAAGTAATAATAATAAAAAAAATTGTTTCGTTTTAAAACGAGTTGTTTATTGATCTCTTCATACACTTCATTTCGTTCATTGCATGCAATTGCATAGTGGTTGTTTTGTCGAATCTAGTTTCATACACTTCATTTAGTTAGTAGTACATTGCATGCAGTTGCGTAGTGGTCGACTTGTCACATCTAGTTCCAATAACT
>CAIGRP010075543.1:0-19342 GCA_903798385.1 Fraxinus cuspidata | reverse complement strand
GACCCAAATTAAATTTTTATTTCAAGTTGACGACTTTAATATTATAGTTAAAATTTTATTTTAATGTAAATATTAAACTTTGACTATTAATTGAACTCGATTTTATTTAGAAGTTTTATCCTAAATTAAAATGTTAATTTAATTGCAATTAGAGTTGGACTCTAATTTACTATTTAATTAGAATTTAATTTTAGTTAATTATCCACCCTAAGACATTCTTGAAATTAGGGTTGGACTCTAATTTGACATTTAATTAGAATTTGATTTTAGTTAAGTAACTTCGACCCAAACTTTAGAATTAGAGTTGGATTTTAATTTGATATATAATTCTAATGAAAATGTGACTGCTATAATAAACTCAGTGATGACGATAGTATTGAAACATATGTGATGCTTGTAACTATGTCACCTAAATTACAAAAGAAACATGGGGGTATAAATGCTAACACAATGATTTTTCATCTCAAGGTGTTGAATGATCAACAATTACGTGTGGAAATATATGAGACTTCTTAGCAACTATATCCGTGCATAATGGCAGAAAAATCTTGAGTTAGTGTTCATATACTAAAGATGATTGGTTATATTGAGAAATTGTCTCAATTAAGTTCAGTCATGGACCATGAACTAAGTATTGACTTGGTTCTACAATCTCAACCAGAGAGATATTTATAACTAATTATGAATTTTAATTTGAATAAGGTCGAGTGCACACTCCCTGAGTTGCTAAACATGCCTAATGCTTAAGACTGTTAAGCCCAACATCAAAGCTAGTAGTGGGCAAGTCTTGCCCATTGATTCCTCTAACGACACTAATATGAAATCTAAAGGGTGTTTCAGGAAAGTATCCAAGATGGCTAAGACATTCAAATCAAAGAAGGACAATGTCAAATCTAATAACCCTTGTTATCATTTTGGAATGATAGGTCACTAAAAGAGAAACAGCAAGATCTTTTCTACTTCATTAGCTTCTTGGGTATGAAATACCTAATTTGGATCTTATATTTGTATAAATATGGAGAAATTAAATAGAAGTAGACTACTACAAAAGGGAAAAGTTGACTTGCACATTGAAAATGAGTCAAGGTTGCAACATTGCCTATAGGAGCACACTTCTTGCTATTGTCTTTAGGGTTAGTATTAAAATTAAAGAAATGTTATTCTCATCTGACAATTACCAATAACTTTATTTGAAATTGAAAGGCATAAAAGAAATAGTCTGAATACATCTATATTTGACATTGCAGACTTGGTCACATAAATGAAATTGCAATTCCAAAATACATAGAGATGTATATTTCGGGTCAATTGATTTTGAATCATTTGAAAAATACGAATCAATCTTTTTAGGCACAATGACCAAATCTCATTTTACTTGAAAAATAGAAAAAGCTGCACAATTACTAGACTTGATATATAGTGATGTATATGGACCCATGTCAAGTGCTGCTAGAAGAAGTTACTCTTATCTCATCACATTTACTAACGACAATTTCAGAAATGGCCATGTATACTTTATGAGATTCAAGCTTGAAGTAGAAACACAATTAGGTAAATATATTTCCACACTAAGATTTGATCGAGTTAGAGATATCTTAAAGATGAGATTTTAGATTATCTAAAAAAAGAATGAGATTCTCTTGTAGTTGATTACTTCACATACACCGCAACATAACAATGTATTTGAATGGATGAACCATACATTATTAGATATGGTGCGATCAATAATGAGCTATGCAAAGCCTCCTAAAATTGTTTTGATTACAGCGTGCTACATACTAAATTGTATCCCATCGAATTCGATTAACAAAACTCCATAAAAGTTATAGAAATGTAAAATGCCCAATTTATCTCATTTGAAAGTTTGGGGGCACTGAATCGGATAAGATTGAGTCTAAATTCGATGAATATATATTTGAGGATATCCAAAAAAAATTTGAATATCAATTCTATAATCCTATCGAGAGAAGTTTTCATCTCGAGACATACCGTCTTTCTATAGAAAGAGTTCCTTCTAGGAGAGGACAGTGTGAGCAAAATAGAACTTGAAAAGGTTCAAGAGTTCATTAATATAGTTGACCAAGAAGATGAACATGAGTCCCATACTTGTTGAGGGATAAGTTCTTGATCAGGAATGAGAAGTTCTTGAGGACACGTCAGCTCTACATAATTCTAGTAGGATCATTTGACCTCGTAGAAGGAACGTATCCATGATTACTAATCCAAGCATTATTAATTGAGGATGATGAAAATACTAGTTATGCAAAAACAAAGTCAAGTATTGACTCAAAGAGATGATTAAAGGTCATGGAATTCGAGATGAACTCGACGTATGTGAACAAGTTTTAGACCTTGATCGACCAACCTAATGGGATAAAACCCATAAGTTGTAAATGGATTTACAAAAATAGGTCAACATGAATGGAAACATCCATACATAAGATGCAGGGCTAGTAGAAAAATGTTATTAACAAAGATAAAAAGCTGACTTTTATGAAACCATTTAACCTATAGCCATGCTAAAATCCATTCGAATTTTGCGCTCAATAGCTGTATACTATTACTATAAGTTATGACAAATAGATGTTGGAGATTTTGAATTCAAACATACTTTTAAGGTATGCAAATTCTATCAATCCATGTATAGACTGAAGTAAACCTCTTGGAGCTGGAATTTTTTATTTGATGAGAAAATCAGATTTTTGATTTTATTAAAAATAAAGACGATCTATGTTTACAAGAAGATATTGGGAGCGTTATCATATTCCTGATATTATATGTAGAAAATTTATTAATAGGAAACGACATCCCTATGTTTCAATCGAAATTGTGGTTGTCAAATAATATCTCCATGAAAGATATGGGAGAAACAACTTTATCTATAAAGATAGATCTAAAAGATTATTTAACTCATCCTAATTTACATAGAGAAAATATTGAGAAGATTTCATATGGAGAAAATGAATAGAAAGTTCATGGATATACTAATGCTAATTTCTGGTCAGACTAGAATGGTATCAAATCTCAATTAGGATATTGACTTACTCTTAAGAGACGTGTTCGAAAGGTTCCAAACAGGACAAAGATTTGACACAGCATAAACATGATTGTCATGTAGACTCTTATGATATTAGATACATAAGTTATTGAATCTAGTGGAAGTGCGAGTTTGTAAGTGTTATGCTCTAAGTTCAATCAACTCTGGACATAAACACTAATATATAATTGATGTATTTCATTTATGTGCCATCTATTATTTAATTTAATTAATATTCTAATAAATTAAAAAATAGAATCCATAAATTCAATTCTTGGTAATTTATTAATTACAAGGAGTTGTGATTATGAAATACAAATTACATATGACTCGTAAGTAATAACAAAATACAGATAACGTTATTACGGATAGACCATCACTTGGGACAGTTCTTACTTGTGAAGTAAGAAACTGATCTGAGAAGCTGAAGTTTGGTGACACTTAATAGAACACGTAAAATTTTTGTTATAAAACAAAATATTGGAGACTCGCTGAGGAGATTTCACATGGATAATTATCAAAGTTTTAGTGATTAATCTCTAACGTTTGGTAGTGAAATTGGTCATTCGACTTGAGTCATCATAATGTCTTATATGAGGAAAATCATATTTTGGTGATATTGGATATTGCTCTACCAATAATCGCTAATATGACATCGTTCGGGTTGTCAAGAATCATATAAAGGTTGTGAATGATCAATAGAGAATTCATGACTCTTAGATAGTAAGAGATTTTGATCTGTAGTTAAGTTGATAATGAAATCCTAGGCCAACATGTACTCATAAGTCGAAAAGAATTTTCAATTTGCATTGAATTAATAGTAGGATGAAAGATATGGTTAATAATTGAGATTGGTACATATCCATATTTCGTAATTGATCAAATCATATTGACAAAATGATTATAATTTCATGGTAAATAAACAAGTTTAGTTTTGTCATACCATGTGATATTTTCCATTACATGTATTGCCCTAACACATTGTTAGATGTCAATCTAAGATGATATGAACTCATTATAAATTAAAATGGGGTACTTTAATTTATCGACTTTGATTAGATCAAAATAATAATTTGTCGTTAGGTATCGTGATCGGGAATCCAATGGTTTACACACCAAGGAGAACTAGAAGAATGAAATTCACCAATTAATTAATGAACAAGTATTGGACAATTAAATTAATTCATGGACCAAAATTAATTAATTGGTTTAATTAAATATTGGATCGAGTTAAGTTTAAAAGACGAATCAAGCCCACTTGGACTTATATTAATAAACTATTGGAGTTTCAGAAAAATTGAACAGAAGTAGAAAAAAAGAGAAACCCTAATTCTTCTATTCTTGTTCCATGTGTTGATATCCATTGGAGGCTGGATAATAGGACAGCCATGGATTACAGATCGTAATTGTTCGTGTTCCAAGATCAGTAAAAAAGTTTGCAGAATCTACAAAAGGTATAATTCCTATCACAGGTGCTATCTAAATACAAAAAAGATAATTGGTAGGAATTGAAATTACTTTATTTTTCGCTATATATGATTAAGTAAATTCCTAACACTCATATCCTTCTCTAACACACATCTCTTAATAATTCGAACAGATAATCTCTATACAAGAATTGGTCCTTCCAAAAGTAGAACTTCACAATGTGGAGAATTTTCTGTCGTTGATAATATTTGAGTTTCAAGGGATGACTTGACTGACAAAATGATTGACAAAATCGGCATAATGTGGTGCTTTTATGAGTTGCGTAAGCTGTTCATCTAGTGAATTTCATTAACATCTTCTTTCTTTGCCAACCTATTTTTTACTCATGTCTTTACAAGTGATCAGTCACCTAATTGTGTTCACTTTTTAATTTTGGATCTCCAAATCAAACTCTTATAATAGAAAGACCCAACGAATCGGTCTGGGTTTACCATATATTTCTTTGTAAGTAGATAAATTAAGTTCAAAATTATTAGTGTAGACATTTGCATTTGATTAAATGAGATATGAATTTTTATCAAAGACAAATACTATAGCTAACAATTCTATTTCTTGTAGTGGCATATACTTGATCTGAGCGTGTCAAAAAGTTGTTGTGGTGTGATCCAAATTCCATATAATTTGGTATTTGGTTGATTGGAGGAAGTCTAAAATACTTGGGTTTGTAGAGTCCTAAGTTGTAGAGATCAAATTTCAATGATAATTGGGAGTCTGGCTTGAAGAAGAACTCTTGGATGGTTAAAGGCATGTTTTAGAACATCATACCCGAGAGACGGGCACCACATCGCGAAGAAAAAAAATTTGGGCAACAATACCGGCGTCGGGTCCCCTGTTGGGAAAAATTAAACGGGCGCCAGTTACGTAATGTTTTTCGCGATTTTCTTGTAACCGGATTTTTGGACTTCTTCTCCATCTTGGACTCTAATAAGAAGTTTTATATATATAGCCACATTGTATCTCTATATTGTAACATTCATATATTATTCTTTACATCTTCAACAACATATTGTGAGATTGAGAGTTTAGATTTCAATTGAGATTATTGGAATCTTGATATTGTAAACACAAAACTATTGATTATAGTGGATTGTTCTCCTCTACCCGTGGTTTTTTCCTGAATTGGGTTCCATGTAAATTCTTGTGTTCTTGTTTTCTTCATCTTTATTTCATTATTGTCATTGTCTTGTGATCTATTTCATAACAAGTGGTATCCGAGTACGAGGTTGATTATTCTGCATGGAGACAATGAAGTCTGACATTCTGTTGTTGGATAGAACACCAGATTCATATTATGGCAATTGAAGATGTAAGCGGTGTTAGCGCAGATGGATTTGGAGGAAGCATTGCTTGGCTTTGATAGGATGCCGGCTACCTGGATGCAGGATGAAAAGTGACGTAGGGATCAAAAACCCTAATCTCAAATTCATCTACATCTCCCAAATCAAATTCTTCAGGATGCTCTTAAGGAGAATAGTTCCACTGCGTTGTGGTTAAAGTTGGATCAACTTTCCATGATAAAGAGCTTGACCAGCATGCTACACTTGAAACAACACTTGTATTTTCACTAAAAGTTCTGAAGGTGCGTCATTGGATGAGTACTTAACTATGTTCAAAGTAATCATGGCTGATTTGGAGACATTGGAGGTTAAGTTTGATGAGAATGACTTGTCTTTGATGTTGTTGAGTTTGTTGCCACCATCATATGTGACTTTTAGGGATATTATTCTCTATAGTCGGGATACTCTCACTGTTAAAGATGTCTATGATGCTTTACTATTTAAGGAGAAGATTAGGCATCTTGCTGGAGGATTTGGAAATCAAGTTGAAGGCTTAGTTGTGCGTGGGACAAATCAAGATAGGAATCTTGGTAGAAATATGAGGGATAGATCGAAGTCTAGACATGTTGAGAAAACATGTCACTACTGTAAAAAGAAGTGACATATTAGAGCTGATTGCTATGCCTTGAAAAATAGAAATAAAGTAGTTTTTGCTACTGAGAAATGGAAGCAACCTGTTAATTCAGTGGAGGCTGATGTTGTTAAAGATGGGCAAAGTGAAGAAAAGCTTCTTGTGATAGCTAACATGGATTCCAAACCATATGAGGAATGGGTTCTTGACTCGGCTTGCACTTTTCATATGTTTCCCAACGTGGACTAGTTTTCAACATATAAAGGAGTTTCAAGAGGTGCAGTTATTATGGAAAACAACGCGCCTTGCAAAATTGACAAAGTTGGTACAATCAAAATCAAAATGTTCGATGAGGGATATCAGAACACTTACATATGTAAGACATGTTCGATAACTGAAGTGAAATCTCCTAACTTTGAGTGCACTTAACTCAAAAGGTTATAGATTCACTGGTGAAGGTCGAGTTTTGAAAGTGAACCGGGGTGCTCTTGTTGTCATAAAGGGACATAAAAGCTCTATATAATTGTACATTTTGCATGGTTCTACAGTAATTGGAGATGCAATAGTTTCTATTTCTTCTTTGACATATGCTGAAATTACAAAACTTTAGCATATGCGGCTCGGGTATATGAGTGAGAATGACATGGCAACGATGAGTAGAAAGGGACTTCTTGATAGGCTAAATACCAACAAAATTTTTTTTTTTAGCATTCTGTCTTTAGAAAACAGAAGAGAGTCAGATTCATGAAAGAAAGACACAACACGAAGGAAACACTTGAATAAATCCATTCAGATCATTGGGGACCGGCCATGGTACTATCAAAAGGAAGCCATTATTACTTGTTGGCAGTGATTGATGATTTCTCTAGGAAAGTTTGGGTATTCTTCTTTGAAACAGAAAAGTGATGTGTTTGGGATCTAAAAGGATTGGAAAACATTAGTAGAAAAGCAAACTGAAAAGCAAGTGAAACGTCTACGCACAGATAATATATTGGATTTTTGTTCAGATGAATTCAATAGCTTGTACTGGGCTGAAGACATCTTGAGATACTTGATAGTACCTGAAATTGCTCAACAGAATGGTATGGTAGAATGAATGAATAGAACTTTGATGAAAAATGTTCATTGTATACTTTCAAATTTTGGGTCGCCTAAGACTTTTTGGGTTCTAGCTACTACTACACTTTGTTTTCTGATTAATCGCTCACTCTCAGCTGCCACTGATAAAAGGACACTAAAAAAGGTATGGTCAGGTAAACCTTCTTGTTATTCTGATTTGAAGATTTTTGGGTGTCCTGCTTATACTTATATGGATAATGGAAAGTTGGAGCCTAGGTCTAAAAACTGCATCTTTCTTGGGTATAAATCAGGTGTGAAGAGGTATAAATTGTGGTGTCCTAAGACAAGAAAGGTGGTTGTTAGTAAGGATGTAGTATTTGATGAACTTGATATGGTTCGTGGTTCACCTCTTAAGGATTCTGATAAAACTGGGGAGCAGAATCATTCAACTCAGGTAGAGTTGGAAATTGGTTTCGATAAACAATTAGAGGTTGCAAAACGGGTTGACAAATATTAATATCTTGCCTACTTTGCCTACACCACAGCACCACAGTATTCTATAACTAAGGATAAACCTCACAGATAGATTAGACCACCACAGAAGTATAGGAAAGCAGATTTGGTAGCTTATGCATTGAATGTGGCTGAATACATTGATTCCACTTAGAAGCCTACTACATATTCAGAGGCAATTAGTTGTAGTGATTCTAGAAAATGGATGATTGCTATGCAGGAGAAGATGGAGTCATTAATCAAAAATAACATTTGGAATTTGGTGAAATTACCTAGAGGTAAAAAGGTTGTTCGCTGCAAATGGGTGTTCAAAAGAAAGTAAGGGACATCAGAGATTGAAGATGCTAGATACAAGGCTAGATTGGTGGGAAAGGGCTAAGTCAAATTTCAGGTGTTGACTTTACTGATATTTTCTCAACAGTTGTGAAGCATAGTTCCATCCGAACTTTACTTGGAGTGGTAGCTAAGAATGATTTGGAGCTTGAGAAGATGGATGTCAAGACAACATTCTTACATGTAAAACTTAAGGAGAGCATCTACATACAATAACCAGAGGGGTTCATAGTCTTTGAAAAAGAAGACTGTGTGTGCTTATTGAAGAAGTCATTGTATGGACTGAAGCAGTCACCAAGGTAGTGGTATAAGAGGTTTGGTTCATTCATGACTATTCATGATTTTTTCAAATGTAATTATAATAGTTGTGTGTACTTCAGAAATGAAGATAGTGGATCGACTACATATTTGTTATTATATGTGATAATATGCTTATAGCAACCAAAGACAAAGCAAATGTCAGAAAAGTGAAGTTTCAACTCAGCAAGGAGTTTGACATGAAGGATTTGGGTGCAACAAAGAAGATTCCTGGTATGGAAATCTTGAGAGAGAGAAAGGCTGATAGATTGTATTTGAGTCAGAAGAGGTACATTGAGAAGGTGTTTGAAGGATTCAGTATGGTGAATACAAAGGCTGTCAGTACTCCATTGGCTTCCTGCTTCAAATTATCATCTAACTTGTGTCCTTAGTCAGATGAAGACATTGATTACATGTCTTGGGTTTCTTATTCCAATGCAGTTGGTTCGCTTATGTATAATAAGGTTTGTACAAGACCTGATTTGACACATGCTGCAGTTGGCAGATACACGGCAAATTCTAACAAGGAACATTAGAAAGCAGTGCAATGGATATTCAGATACTTGAAAAGCTCTTCTAATGCCTATTTGCATTTTGATACAAATTCAGATGGAACATTGGGTATGTAGACTAAGATTATGTAGGGAAACTTGATAAGAGGAAATCACTTACAAGGTATGAGTTTACCTTTGGAGGCTATGCTATAAGTTGGAAAGTTACTTTGCAAAATATAGTAGCTTTGTCTGCAACAAAGGCAGAATATATGGCTATTACATAGGCATGTAAGGAGGCTATGTGGCTGAGAGGAATGATTGGTGAAATCAATGAAGACTTGTAGATGTCTACAGTATTCTATGATAGTCAAAGTGCAATTTTCTTAACTAAGGATCAGATGTTTCATGATACGACTAAACACATTGATGTGAGGTATCATTTTGTACATGATGTGATTACTCATGATGATATTATAGTGAGCAAGGTTAATACTAAGATAATCCAGCTGATATGATGACAAAACCACTTTCTATTGCTAAGTTTGAGCATTGTTTGACTTAGTGCGTATTTGTTATTGATTTAGCCTATTGGGACTTGTTTGGAAGGAGAGGAATAGTGTTTACTTGGAGATATGTCTTAATTTCCTTATGATGGAATTTGTCTCAAAGTGGAAACTTGTTGTGGCATGATTCAAATTCCATGTAATGTGGTATTTGGTTGAATAGAAGAAGTCTAAGGAGCTTAGGTTTTGAGAGTCCTAATTAATGAAGATCGAATTTCATCAAGAATTATGAGTTTGGCTTGGAAAATGAATTTAAGATGAAGAAAACAACTTGGAGCGTAAAAAAAGGAAAAAGAAACAAAACAAAAACAAACAAAAGAATGCCAGTGCTATGCATCGCGGCGCCAACCCCAGCACCGAGTCTCCACCATGGTATTTTTTAATTCTGATTTTTCCAGATTTCATGACTTCTTCTTCATCTAGAACTCCAAAAAGAGATTTATATATATATATATCCACATTGTATCTTCACATATAAACATTCAACGACATCTTGAGAGTTAGAGAGCTTAGATTTTAATTGAGAGCATTCACATCTTGATATTGTAAACACAATTGCTATTGATTATTGTTGATTTTTCTTCCTCTACCCGTGGTTTTTTTCCGTATTGGGTTTCCACGTAAATCTTAGTGTTTGTTTTTCTTCTTGTTTATTTCATTATCGTCATTATCTTATGATCCGAAATTCATAACATAATATGTATCATTATAGAACTTGAATACTATTACGCCGTTTTATAATTCAATTTGTAAATATAGTTAGCCCGATAAAGAATTTCATTTACACGTAGATATCCCCAATGCCTGTGTTCGGGTTTTTCTATTAGCCTCTTATAATCTTAACTACATATTGACATTAATACCCACTTGAAGTATATTCAAGAGACTCTTTATTTTTTAAGAATATCTTGATCATAATAATTAATATTCTTAAATTAAAAAGAATAATTAATTTTATACACTACAACGAACTCTTTACTTTTACTTTTTATTTACTTCTTCCAATATTCATTTTAATATTTATAAATAATTTAAGTATGGAGCATGGAAACTTGCAATTCATTAAATGTAATCTCGATAAAATATAAATAGAAAGTTAGTTTGACTCTCCAAATGTAGAGAGTTAAATCCATATTGCATTTTTAATAGTTAAAACGAACAATGTTTTGAAGTTTATTTTGAAAGTTTGATTCTTTAAAATAAAGAGCATCTCACTTTTTAATAGCATTTTGAAAATGCTCTTATAGTCCATATATTTCTTGAAATTCATTACTCATTTAGGGTGTGTTTGATTGCATTTATTTTTCATGAAAAATTTTAGTTTTCTATCGAAATTCTTATTTTGGGGTGTTTGATTGCTATTTTTTTTCGCTAGTAATATTTTTCAATTTTTGAAAATATGCATAGTTTTCTTTGTTTTTAAGGAAAATATTTTCTTTGAGGGAGTAGATTTTTATTTTTCCAAAAATAAGGAAAATATTTAATTTTTTAAGAGATATTTCATGCCAATGAAACGCACTCATCATTGGAGATTATAATGAAACCCAAGCTTATAGTGTAATCAAGGCTGATGTCTAAAAAAATCAACTGGTACTTTATTCATAAAAAAATGTGCTTTTTTATAATTTATTATTCACGATACAATCCTTTTATTTAGTAAATAAAAAATAACAAGCCAATATACATAGTTCTTCTACCTTGACGATACAGGTGGAATACTTTGTTCATTCCTATAGAAATTAGAAGGATCCACCTTACTCCTGATATGAACTAATCTTCTAAAATTATTCTTGAAATACTTAAATCCCCAAACACTTACTTGTCTGTAGCTCGTATTTACCTCATTATTGTTCAATCCAATATCCAAAACCCTATAATTGAAATATGCAGCTCTTGGAGATTTTGAAACATAACGAGCCATAAAACTTTAAAGCCCCCGGATCCAGTTTATATGCCTTCCTGAGTCTGCATTCTCTTCTTCAGTCCAAGATACGACATAATGGATCATGAATATACTGCCTGCTCGATGTGGAAAAGGAATTTCAGATTCTGAGAAGTCGTTTATTCTCCCTCCATATGGACTGAATTGCAGTTCTGCCCTATTTGCGTCTTCTCTGTTCAGAAATTTCCATATGCTTTCGAGACCATTTTTCGGAATTGGTTCCTTCATATAGTCTGATTTTCCTTTGTAAAACAGGGCGAAAGCTTGAGTTCTATTCAACAAAACGTCCAGTTTTGTTGATCAATTTGATGAACAACACTCTCATGAAAATCCGAACACACGTATCTCCAGATTTCTCAGAAATTGTAAGAACTTCCACGCTCCGGGGGTTAATGAAGATGCTATCAAGTTGTAACTATTTCAGTATACACTGAGAGATTCTGCATGGGAGTGGTTAGATGTCGAACCTCATGGAAGCATTACTACATGGGAAGAACTGACCAAAACATTTTGCAATAAATTCTTCCCACTAGCGAAAGTAGCTAAAATCAGATTGGAAATTCAAATTTTCCAACAGAAAGATGGAGAGATCTATCATGAGGCATGAAATATATTCAAAGAGCTGATGTGAAAATGTTTCAATCATGGAATCATAATTGGTAATCAAGTGCAGTACCTTTAAACCGGACTCTCACCACTGTCAAAATTACAAATTGGTCAGAAAGCTCAAGAGCTTGCAGAACGCCCACAAGGGACATTGCCAGGCAATACAATGATAAATCCAAAGGAGTAAGTGCAAGCTATTATGACTATGGGTGAAGTACAATTGCCAGAGATACATGTGAAGAGGGTAGACAAAAAAGATAAAGAGATAGATTTAGAAGAGGTTCATGAAGAGGAAAAAGCTGCACCAGTTGATAAGAGGAGGAAGAGAGAAACAAAATCTACAATAAGAGCACCAAGTTCCATCAAGGCTTATGTGCCACCAATTCTCTTTCCTCAACGGTTGCAGAAAAAGAAGTTCGATAAGCAATTTGCTAAATTTGTGGAGATTTTCAAGAATTTGCACATAAACATCCCTTTTGCAAATGTAATAGCACAAATGCCCAGCTATGCAAAATTTCTTAAAGAAATCCTATCCAACAAGAAAAGGTAGAAGAACATGAGAACGTCTGCTTGAACGAGGAGTGTTGTGCAATTCTCTTAAAAAAGTTACCTTCTAAGCTAATGGACCCAGAGAGTTTTACTATACCATGTACTATTGGTTCTAATTATTTTGAGCATTTCTTATGTGATTTAGGTGCTAGTGTTAACTTAATGTCACTCTCTGTTTATAGGTCTCTTGAATTGGGAGAAGCTAAGCCTACAACAATCTCATTGCAACTGGCTGATAGGTCTATCAAAAGACCGAAGGAAATTATTGAAGATGTGCTAGTCAAGGTTGAAAAGTTTATCTTCCCGACAGATTTCATTATCTTAGACATGGAAAAAGATTTAAATATTCATCTTATATTGGGAAAATCTTTCTTGGTTTATCGATATATATGACGAAAAAATGATTCTTCGAGCGAGCAAGTCATATTTAATGTGTTCAAGGGAATGAAATGCCCATTAACTTTAGATACTTGTTGCCAAGTTGATGTTCTTGATGAGCTTGTGATCGATACATTTGATGCAACACATCAAGCACTTCTATGTGAGGCAGATAGCGCACAATCAGATGAAAGAGACATTGGCAATATGAGTCTCTTGGTTCCAATCCCACACCACCCATACCTTCAGTGGAGATGGCTCCAACTCTTTAGTTAAAACATCTGCCATCCCATCTATGTTATGCATATTTGGGAGATTCTATAACACTTCCAGTGATCATCGTAAATGACATGACAAATGAGGGGGAAGATAAGTTCTTTGAGATACTCCGGAAGCACAAGACTTAATTGGATGGACCAAAGCTGATATTCTAGGAATCAGTCATACTCTTTGTTGTGTGCACAAAATTTTAATGGAGAATGAGTCTAAGCCATTCGTGGAAGGTCATCACAAATTAAATCCAATCTTGAAAGAAGTAGTGAGAAAATAAGTGCTGAAATTGCTCGCTGCAGGAATTATCTACCCTATTTAAGACAGTTCTTGGGTGAGTCCAGTACATATGGTGCCTAAAAAGGGTGGAATTATAGTAGAGAGGAAGGATTATTAATAGGATGGAGAGTGTGTATAGATCACATGAAGTTAAATAATGCCACCAGAAAAGATCACTTCCCATTGCCCTTCATTGATCAGATGTTGGAAAGGTTAGCAAATAATTCTCATTACTATTTTTTAAATGGATATTCANGCGCACCTGCAACCTTTCAACGATGCATGATGCCATATTCTCTGACATGGTGGAAAAGTACATCAGGTATTCATGGATGACTTTTCAGTATTTGGAGATTCATTTGATGACAGCCTAGAACATTTATCACTCGAATTATGAAGGTGTGAGAAGAATCTGGTGCTCAATTGGGAATAATGCCACTTTATTGTAAAAGAGGGGATAGTGCTGGGACATCAAATTTCTTCACATGGAATTGAGGTCGACAAAGAAAAGATAAAAGTGATTGAAAAATTGTAGCCACTTACCTCAGTCAAAAAGATTCAAAGCTTTTTAGGTCATGCGGGGTTTTTACAGATGATTCATCTAGGACTTCTCAAATATTACAAAACCTCTGTGCAATCTACTAGAGAAGGATGTGTTATCTATCTTTTCTGATGAGCGTTTAAATGCTTTTAACACTTTGAAGGAAATTTTAACATCCGCACTTGTTATAGTGGCACTAGATTGGGAACTACCCTTTGAATTCATGTGTGATGTCAGTAATTTCGCAATGGGAAAAGTGTTAGGTCAATGAAAGGGAAAAGTCTTGAATGTCATCTACTATGCCAGCAAAACTTCACAAATTTCAATGTCAAACTCTTGCAGTAACAAAACCCACCAGATCAACCCGGGTTTAGCATTTTTCTTCCCAAATACACACTTCAAAGCTGAATGGGATAGAAAACCAAGTAGCTGATCACTTATAGAGACTGGAGCAGTTGAAAGAGTCTGATTAGGTAGATACCAATGAAATCTTTCCTGATGAGCAATTATTGTAGTTAGAAAAGGCTCCATAGTATGCAGACTTTGTCAACTATTTAGCAAGTGGGTATGTTGATCTAGACTTCACCTATCAGCAAAATAAGTAACTTCTCCACGAAGTGGAATTCTATTATTGGGAAGATTCGAGGTTATACAGATGAGGGGCAAACCAAATAATCAGAAAATGTGTACAAATGATGAGATGAAGCCTATTCTATCATGGGTTCATGCTTTAGCTTATGGAGGATACTTTGTCCTACAAAAATAGCAGTGAAGGTGCTTCAATGCGGGTTCTTTTGGCCAACATTATTTAAAGACTGCCACAATTTCTGCAGATCCTATGATAAGTGTCAAAGGACAGAAGCTCAGCTCATCATGAAATGCCACTAAATAATATTCTGGAGGTGGAAATATTTGATGCATGGAGAATTGATTTTATAGGACCTTTTTCGTCGTCCTATAATAATCGATATATTCTAGTGGCAGTATACTACGTTTTCAAATGGGTGGAAGCAAAGGCGTTACCCACCAATGATGTAAGGTAGTGGAAGATTTCATTAAGAAAAATATTTTCGACCGTTATGGATCTCCAAGAGCCATAATAAGTGATGGTGGAACTCACTTTTGCAATAGGTTATTCCAGGCGGTGCTTGCTAAATACAGGGTATAACATCGAATAGCCACATCCACCCTCAAACAAGTGGACATGTTGAAACTTCTAACATACAACTGAAGAGAATTCTGGAACTCATCGTGAATGCATCCCGAAAAGATTGGTCCAAAAAATTGGTTCCAAAAAATTGGACGATATTTTGTAGGCCTATCGTAACGCTTACAAGACGCTAATTGGAATGTCACCGTATCGAATAGTATTTGGAAAAGCTTGAGACCTACCAATTGAGTTTGAGCACAAAGTATATTGGGCATTGAAGAAGTTGAATATGGATTTAGAAAAGGTTAGAGAAACAAGAATACTACAGCTTCACGAATTGGAAAAATTTAGAAGGGAAGCTTATGAAAATGCATTCATCTACAAGGAAAAGACAAAGCGGTGGCATGACAATCATATTCAACAATGAAATTTCAGAGTGGGGGATCAAGTACTCTTGTATAATTTTCGACTTAAGCTATTTCAAGGGAAATTGAAGTCAAGATGTTCTGGACTTTTCGCGGTATCCCAAGTGTTTCCTTATGGTACAGTTGAATTACACTTCCCAACAAATGGAAATTTCAAGGTTAATGGAAAACGCATCAAACACTGCGTCAAGGATTTTCTCACCTCTAAAGAAAGCTTTGAACTAGCTGTTCTAGAATAATCGCGACACAACGTCCAGCTAATGACCGTAAAGAAGCACTTCTTGGGAGGCAACCCAAGCTTTATCCTTAACTTATTATATCTATAACTTTTATTATTCTACTACGTCTATTCTTAATTTTTCGAAAGATATATTTTATTCATCGTAACAATCTCATTGTGTTTTGTAGGAACAATAAGTGAACATGTTGAAATTCCTAACAGACAACTGAAGAGAATTTTGGAACTCACCGTGAATGCATCTCGAAAAGATTGGTCCAAAAAATTGGACGATACTTTGTAGGCCTATCATACCGCTTACAAGACGCTAATTAGAATGTCACCGTATCGAATAGTATTTGGAAAAGCTTGCGACCTACCAGTTGAGTTTGAGCACAAAGCATGTTGGGCATTGAAGTAGTTGAACATGGATTTAGAAAATGTTAGAAAAACAAGAATACTACAGCTTCATGAATTGGAAAAATTTAGAAGGGAAGCTTATGAAAATGCATCCATCTACTAGGAAAAGACAAAGCGGTGGCATAACAAGCATATTCGACAATGAATTTTCAGAGTGGGGGATCAAGTACTCTTGTATAATTTTAGACTAAAGATATTTCAAGGAAAATTGAAGTCAAGATGTTCTAGACTTTTCGCGGCAACCCAAATGTTTCCTCATGGTACAGTTGAATTAGACATCCCAACAAATGGAAATTTCAAGGTTAATGGATAACGCATCAAACACTGCGTCGAGGATTTTCTCACCGCTAAAGAAAGCTTTGAAATAGCTATTCCAGAATAATTGCGACACAACGTCCAGCTAATGACCGTAAAGAAGTGCTTCTTGGGAGGCAACCCAAGCCTTATCCTTATCTTATTATATCTATAACTTTAATTATTCTACTACGTTTATTCTTAATTTTTAGGAAGATATATTTTATTCGTCGTAACAATCTCATTGTGTTTTGTAGGAACAATTGCAAATTTGGGTGCTAAATACAAGCTTGAACGGAAAAGTGGAATCCAAAACATCAAGTTGGGGAAAGTAAAAGTGTTATTTTATCGTTTTAACAAAAAATAAATAAAATTTCAGAAACATAGGCGCTCACCACTTTTTTCAGAAACCCAGCATCTAGGCGCTGCACTTTTAAAACAAAAAATAATAATAATAATAATACTCGCAGAATTGCAGCGCTCTTTCATAGAAACAGACGTTGCGACGGCTTATATATATAAACAAACATACATTCCATATTACAAAATATTTATATAATAATCAAACCCTACCTACCCATTTATAATTTCACCCTTCATTCCCCCAACCTACTTAGTTTTTCTCTCTCAAATTTTCCCTTCTTCCCCTCTTCTTCACGATTTCTACAAGATCACACATATTTCATTTTTCTATTTACCACAAAGGTATCAAGTTAAAATAGTTGCAAGTGGTGATTTCATTCATTCTCCTTCCTCCAAGCTAAGGATGTTAAGGAAAATTTTCTACTTTTCTTCCTTACATATGTTATTACAATTGTATGAATGTGGAGCATGGGACTCAGATACTTGTGGAGTAATGGGTTTGTTTGAGAAGATGTGATGTTTTGGTTTTTTATTATAGCACATACCCTTGCCAACTTGAAGGAAAATTGTGCGGCCCTAAGGTGTTTAATAAATTGCCTATGTGAACATTATTGTCTAGTTAAGTATAACCAAGTCCTTGGATTGTTTTATCTACATGTGAAATTGTTTTTGGTGATGAAATTTGTTGACGTTGTCTTGCCAACCACCTATATCTATTTGCTTACTATCACACACTTTGTCTCGTGGCACATTTCTTACGGGGAGGACTCTACACATTTTGGTGCTTGAAACGTTGAAAAAATTGATATAGTTTTAGAGTCATGTTTTATCATCCTTTTATATTTGTTACCTATGTTGCTAAGAGTTTTCCTCTTATTGTTTCACATAGGTACAATGCTGCCTAAAAAAATAGATCAAAAGCCGCAGTTTTCTCTTCCATCTCATTTGATAAGAGCAAATTCATTAGTGTCGAAGCTACCTAATACAATACCTTGGTGGTACACAAGACTTGTATACGGAAGAGAGGCTTTGACAATTACTTGACAGAGCAGATTACCCAACAAAAATGGGGAGAGTTTGCAAAATAGCCACGACATGCACTAATTTCGGTGGCTAGGGAATTTTATGTCGGTACGAAGGAACACCGAGAATTCCGAGTGTTTGTGCGGGGTAAATGAGTCCATTTTGATCGAGCCTCCATCAACAGGTTCTATAAATTGCTGGACACTGAGAACGACGAATATTCTAATCTTTGCGAAGAGGGGGTTGATTTGATTAACTTCTGTGCCTCGGATTGTAGCCCAACTTGGAACTTCTTGGAAACGGTCGGAGACATATGTGATTAACTTCCGTGCCTCGGGTATGACTTCATGGTGTAAGGCATGGCATCATTTCATTTCGGCTAAACTCATACCTAGCAGTAATTTATGCAAGGTCACTAAGGAGCGTGTGACCCTTAATTACGCTATTCAAACTAGCCTATCAATTGATGTTGGACTAGTGATCCATAACAACATCCTATACACTTTGAGAGGATCGACGATAGATGGTTTGGGGCACTCGTCGTTAATTTATGAGCTTTGTTTGCGAAGTAGAGTTGTCACACACCCATCGAAAGAGGTTGTGTACCCTAAGCCAGTAATTACATGGGAGAGGACTTGGAAATTCATGAGCCGGTCAAGCTCTATTAGTGCACCACCCCTATGTCGGTGGAACGATCGTCCAGGTCATGTCGCCCAACCCCAGCTGGTAACCCTAATACTGACCTTGCTGCTCAGCTTCACATCATGCAACTGTAAATGAACCTGATACAAAATTGACAAGTGAAACCAAACTTTGGGATTACACCATGGTGAGAGAATGAAAGAAAACAAGTTGGGGGTTTTGAATCTCACGAGCGAAGAATGGAAAGAATTGTCTATTGAGGGTGCTATACTTGATTCTTCACATACACACCTGTTTTGTATTGGATAAGTGGAAGTTCGGCTCTTGTATGGTAATTTTGAAGTCATTTATAAATATGATATAATGTTCTCAAAACTGAGCTAGATTACAAGCTATCTGACCATGTTTGTATTTGTGTGTTATTATTATTATTTTTTTTTGTTTGCTCGAGGACTAGTAAAACATTAAGTTTGGGGGTATTTGATGAGTGTACTTTTAATCACAAGTTTTATATAAATCTAACTTCATTGTTGGCCAAATTTTATGATTAT